>JANUWF010002844.1:0-17257 GCA_026120185.1 Voacanga thouarsii | reverse complement strand
TTAAACTACTCTTGATTTTTTAATCCATTTTTAATTATAAAAATTCTGAGATAATTCCCCAGTTTAGAATTTCAAAAATCCTAGCTCTTATGGGATAGAGATGGCCAAAAGTAAGGAGGAAAAATAGGCAAAGGTTTCAAGAAAAACACCATAGCTATTCCTTCAAAACTCCATCTTCATCTTGTTCATGTTTTAGTTAAAACTTTGAAAAATTTTCTAGATGTCCTTCAAGGCTATTTTCAAAAATTGCAGCAAGCTTTCCTACCCAATTCTTGCAAGAAAACCAATCATTTTATGTGAGGATGAAGGCTGGACATTCCTTGAATTTTCGGAGCTTTACAAACAATGCTAATTTTTTTCTAGCAAACTAGCAACATTGAACATGAACTTGAAGCCACCCGTTAGAACATATGAACAGCTAGAACTTCCTCTATTCTTCTTCAAGATGAAGGCTAAAAAATCACCATTAAAAGACCTTCAAACACCCTTAAAATCCATCTGCAAAATCGTGCCAAAGTGGACCAAAAATTCTGCACCAAAATCATTTCAATTCCAAGTGTTCTTGAGCTTCAATTCTAGAAATTTTTCCAGCTTTGTCTCTTCAATGCTAAAGCTAAAATTCTTCAGCAAACTTCACTGAATTTAGGCCCTTGTACAGACATGAACTAAACATCTTGGCTTCCCCACCAACCTTGAGTAATAGGACTCATTATCATATCTCAAAAAGCTCCTATCTTCACTCTATCCAAACTTGTTCAAACTTCAAATAAAAATTCCAGATTTTGTTCGATTAAAACACTCCTTTAGCTAATTGATAAAACCAGAAAATTATCTTCCATTCATAGCCATTTTCAACCAGCCTTAAGTCTGAAATGACTCTCCATCCTTTGGTTGAAACATAGCTAATTCAGCCATACACCATCGAAGAACAAGAAACCTTCTAAGAGCAAACACCATTAACCAATCCTATACCTCAAACAACTCCACTTTTCTCACAATTTGAATTTTAAAAATATCTAAAACTCTCTCTCCCATTCTTGGATAACCAAAAGCTCCTCCTAGCTAAGCCATTCGGCCATCACACTCACAAACACACATGAAATTCATCTCCTCTCAAACTCTCTCAAGAACACAAAGAACACACACTTCACATCTTCAAGCCTAAACCACTCCTAAACACCTCCAATCACTCCCAAACTCTCTAGATCATCATTCAACCCATATTCTTCATTGCTGCACTTTATAACACCAAAACACACAAAGTTGAACTTTCAAATAGATCAAACCATCCTTTTTTGTTGAAGATTCAAAGAACACCGAAAAGGTAAAATAAGAGCAATCTTCTTGTTCTTCTTCTTTTATTCAACTTCTATTCTCCTCTTCTATGTGCTTTGGATTTGATTTTTATTGTCTTGAAGTCTTGATGGTGAGTATTGTGTGAGAGGGGCAAAATAGTAATTTTTGTCCGAGTGAAAATAGGGAGATAGATTGTGGATTGAATAGAAAATAATTTTTCTAGTGGAAATAGTAACAAGAGTTGTTGTGGTGTAGTGGTTAGAGCTTTGGAATTAATTCCTGAGGTCTTGGGATCAAATTCTAGCATAGAAGCTTTAGCTAGATTAAATTGTATTTTTGCTTGGGGGGAGTGGGTTTCGGCCTTAAGAGCCTAGAACAAGGTGGTGATAATGTCCTAGGAGAGACATGTTAGGAGAATTCTCATTTCACTCTTTACTCTACTCGAAATTCTTGAAGGGAAATTCATTCTTCCTTGTTCTTTAATTTTTCTCAATGCTCAACTCATTAGTTTGAACAAGGTGTTCTAGCCTTTTTCTTTCCAGAAAATTTAGTAAAGTGCTGAGGCCTTTTAGGATCAAAATGTCTTGGTAAAAGACTACCTATGGTCTGAAAAAAATATGGAAGAGTTGTGAGGAATTCCATGAGGAAAATATCTCTAGTGAGCTTGCTGAAATTTCACTTCAAATTAGTTCCTCTTCCTTCATGACATGGGCTGAAACTTTCCAGCTTGTTGTACCTTCAAATTGTCGAACTCCTTAGCTAACATTCCCTTCCAAATTCTGCCAAAAAAATAGCTTTAAGATCAGCTTAAAACATGAATTATTTCTGCCATTTTCGGACTGTACAAAAGCAGTGCAAAACCAGAGAAAAAATTCTGGGCAAATCGTTGCTTTAAGGGTCCAAAACCAAGCTGTTTTCTTCCATATTTTGTGCAGCACCTTAGCCATGTTTTTCCTCCATGAAGAAGGCTGGAAACTAGCCTTGAATACCCCTAAAACCCCCCTCCCAGCTCGCTGCAAAATGGCTGGAAGTGGCAGATGAAAATCTGCCCAGAAAAACCACTGTGCAGCGAAATTTCTGTGCAAAAAATTTTCCAGCTTGTTTCCTATTTTTCTTCCAATCGAAACACCAACATACTTCTGCAAAAACCTTCCTTGAACCTCTGTCAATAGAGTTCCATTGATCCCCTTAAACTTCTGCACGAAATTCCATCAATGGCTGTCCGAAAATCTCTCCAACAAATCCTTGCAATTTAGCTTGATTACTTTCCAAAAATTCCAGCCATCTTGTTTAGCAACCTTCCATAATCTCTTACTCAATTGACCAGGATTCTTTTTCACCATTAAGCACCCTACTTTCAGCCACCGTAAGCCTCTATAAGCCAGCACTAATCCCATGAAATTCTGCTCAAACAATCAGCCATGGCAGACTTCAAAGCTGTCCAAACAATCAAGATATTCTTAGGATATTTACTTTCCAAATTCACTTCCTAAAAATATTCTACCAAGATTGTAACAACTAACCTTTCCTTTTCCCTTCCAAATCACAGAATCAACTTCCCAAACCCTACAAAAAATCGGCCAGCCCTATTCCTCACAAAAAATTCGGCAGCCTTCCCTTCTCTCTCTCTCTCTCGTGATTTTCAGCAACCATCAAGAACACACACACTACACCAAGAACACCTACTACCTTCTTACACCTAATACCACTCAAAAACTTCTAGATTTGATCTACACATTGCTGTGAATCCATCAACACCATTATTAACATCAAACTCCACAAATCATCTTGCTACTTTGGATCAAAAACCAAGAAATTTTGTGAAGGTCAAGAACATCTTCAAGGTAAACTTATTCTAACAACTTCATCTTCTCCAAACTTGATCTCTAATGAAAACTTATATGAATAAGCATGCTGATGATCTCTTCTTCTTCTTCTCTCTCTCTTTCTCTCTCTCTCTCTCTCTCTCTCTCTCTCTCTCTCTCTCTCTCTCATGGCCGAAATTTCCTCCCTTGGCCGAATAGTCTCTTTTTCCATGACCATGCTTTCGCCACCTCTCTTGGACAAGATTAGCCATCTAGGAGTGGATATCTACTCTAAACTCCTTCAAGACATTCATCAATCAAGTAAGTACCTTCAATCTTCCTTGTAAACTCTAGAATCATGTCTCTAGGATGATGTTGTAAGTAGGTGGATGGTTATAGGATTTGAGTATATATATTTATTGTTGAGATTGAAGCATGAGCAATTGTATGATTGTGAAGGAGATGGGATTTATGCATGAAAGGTTCATCTTGGATGATTGTATGATGATTTGAGGGTTGATGCATGTCATAGGTAGTATTTGTGAAGAAGCATGCTAGAGATTATGTCACCTTTGGTGAATAGGAGTTTATGCATGATTAGATTATTGAAGCCATGTTCATGTTTATTCTAGTAATGGTCAAATCATGTCTTAATAAATTTGGATCTATGCCTAGATGCAAGATTTGGATGATTTGATGAATCGAAGGATTGTGTATGTTATTGATTGTGGTTGACCATAGAATCTTGATCATGATCTAGTTGTTCCTAAGCTAATTTTAGTTCATGAATAAAGTATCAAATACTAATTTTGCTAGTAAATTTTGAAAAACCCTAGGAAGGGTAGATTTGGAATTATTATACATATAAATGATATTTTAGCCAAATAAATAATGATTTTTGCTAGAAAGCAAAATAAATAAATATTATTAAAAATAAAGAAATCAATTTAAGCCTTTATGAAAAATATTTTTAGTTAGTAAAATAATTATTAAATCAAAACCCCTTAAGGATTTACTTATTATTTTCCAAACAAGACTCATTAAATTTAATCTTCACTAGTTCTAGCTATCAACTATTTTCTAACAACTAGACTATCATTAAATCACTATTTTACCTAGTACCACCTATGACTCTTGATCAAATAAACTCTAAATTTTCCTTAACAAGATTTAAACTTTCAACTGATTAGAATTTATTTCCCAAACCATTAATTATTTTAAATAACAAATTAAACTTAGCTTATAAACCTGCTTATTTATTATTTTTCCTTAAAGCTTGGGATACTAGGATCATGGTAGTGGTGAAATGAGTTGATTTAAAATTGAGGAAGTGGATTGTAGCTTGAATCTGATTAAGATTTGTATTTACTCATGTGGGGTTAGGTCAGCTGTTCGAGACCTTGTTGTTGTGAGTAAGAATCAAGTAAGCTCCTGCATAAAACCTATCGATGTGAAATGTTTTCCTTATGGCAAGCTAAATATGGAGTGCATGGACACTCGTTTATTTGAAGGCAATTGAGGGTTGAATTTGTTCTTGCTTCCAACACTTAAATTATTTAAATGTTACTGAGCAGATTTTTCAAACTTAAAACTCTTTCTAAAACTGATTGTTCCCAAAACTTTGAAAACCCTCAAATTACTAGTTTCATGAAGAGCAATGCTTTGTTCATTTCATCCCAAGTGGGAAACGTCGTTGAGTACTCAATAAGGGTGGATTACTAGGACTAGTCTTTGAAGGGTTAGGGTAAGTCTCTCAGCAGGTGGCCACCTCTGAGAGGTGAGTCCTTCCCGGATAAGATGTCAGTCCAGTGAGTCGTGCCGGTCCAAGCTAGCAGTTTGTTTTCAGTCAAGTGACTATGTTTTGCCGGAATGGACACCCAGTTGTTGTTTGGGTATAGAGAAGGAGGAGTATCTTGCCCAGTAGGCCGATCACCTACTTTTATCAGTCTGCACAAAGTGTCGGCATTCTGACCGGTTATGGGGCCCAACGTGTGGTAACCCATATCCCTTTCTTTTGAGTGGTTGATTTCATTACTTGTGTATGGCTAGATAAGCCAAAACGCCACTCTTACTTTTGACTAATGCTTAATGCTTGCCAATGTTTTCTCTTATAAAAGTTTCACACTCTGCATCCATGAACTGATTTCACTAAACACCCAAAGCACACACGGACTTACTGAGATTTCTGTCTCATCACCTTTCTATCATGATTTCAGGATGATCCTGCTGTGGAGTTGAGTGGCTAGTAATATCTGCTTGGGAAGATAATGTGTCTTTTGATTTTATGTACTGCTTTGGGGAGGCAAGAGTGAATAATTTTATTTATTGTTTTGTTTTGGAATTCATGGATTTATTCTTGAAGTTTTCCCTGGGTTGTAATAACTTTTGAGTTAAATATTATTTTTATGCCGCAATTTGTTTGTGTGACCTAATCATAAAGACCCCTTGTCCTTTGGACGGGGCGACATCCCCGGCCCTGGCGGGCTTAGGCTTCAGGGGGTGTTACAAACCTTCATCAAACGTTCATCAAATTAAGTATTTCTTTCTCAATCTCCTCTTTAAACTTTCAAAATCAAGACTCTTATATGAGGTATTTGATAGGTTGATAGAATAATGTGGGGTTGGAGATATGTATGTGGGTGAAGGGAATAGATTTAAGACATGAAGCATTAAATGAATGTTGTGACTCAAGAAGTATGGAATGCTTTAAGATCATTGTATGTTCATTATAATTAAGAGTTTTATGGATGTTTGATGTATGATAGACATTAAACCATCATTTTTTATTATGCTTTCAGGATATTATATTTTTCAATAAATCCATAAATAATATTATGGCTAGGAGAAGATCACCCTTGTTGTGATGTATGTTAATATAAGTCTATTTTTGGTAAATCGACATGTTATTTATTGGATCCATGTGTGTATGACTATGTATATAAATTTTCTCTAGTATTTCACTATAGTCATTAAAAATTATTATAAGAACTACTTTTATTATTTTTAGTGTTATTCTTACTATCATTATTATTAATATAACTAATATTATTGTTTAATTTAATTGACTAATTTCGGTGAACACAAATATTTTTGAAACTAATAATTATTTAAAATATTGGTATTTTATTAGATAAATAAATATAATATTTTTATTAAACATTATTATAATTAAATAATAATATATTGGAATTAAGATCAAATGCCTTTTATATTCATATTATTATTAGTTAGCCTTACTAAAAAAATTTATTTACACTCTTAAATATTATTTATATGAGAATAATTTATTTACTATTAATTTTATTTGTTATTTATTATTTATTATTAAAATTATTTACAATCTATTATTAATATTACTTATTATTTATTATTTATTATCAATAGTATTTAGGATTTATTATTAATAGTACTCATTATTTATTACTAATTTTATTTATTAATATTACTCATTATTTTTTATTTTTTAATAAATAGTTAAAATTATAGTTTATTATTTATTTATTATTTATAACACCTATTTATTTTAACTTATCAAATTAATCTTATTCTATAAAATACCCTATCAACTAATATTAAAACTTAAGGTGTTGTTGTCATAACTAGATGTTGTTGTATCTAGTTGAGCTTAAGCATGTTAGGTTATGAATTATTTATTTAAAGCAAGTATTGCCTAGATGTTGGGACTTATACCCTATACTTACAACAAGCGAGGTTAGGTTGCCTTGAACTATCTTGGAAGGCTATTGCATCAAGAAAAAAGCAAGATATCAGGTAAGTCCTAGCATAAAAGATGTTTGTGAACAAATACTTTTCTGCAAGTCAAATGCACTGATTGTCGTGAAAGATGTACCTTGAAATACAATTATGGACAATATATTCCTTCTTCTAAAATAAAATAATTTTTGTCAAGCAAACAATTTTCTGAGCAAAACAATAAATTTTTCTTAAACAATATTTTATCTAAAGTTGTTTGAAAACTATAATTGCTATTTCAAAGAAAGCTCTTCAATGATTTTACATTTTCCAAGTGGAATAAACATAACGTTGAGTACTCAATAAAGGTAGACTATTAGGACTAGTCTTTAAAGTGTTGGGAAAGTCTTTCAGTAAGAGGCCACCTCTAAGGGGTGAACCCTGCCTAGATAAGATGATAGTTCTTGTTGGTCAGGCCGGTCCGAGCTAGCAATACAATTCAGGTGGACTGTTTATTTTCAGAGTGGACACCCAGTATGTTTGGGTGTCGAGATGGAGGAGTATTTCACCCGGTGGGCCATACACCCACTTTGTATCAGCATGCACAAAGTGTAGCATCCTGATTATTCTCTCGTCATGATGTACAAAGTGTAGTATCTTGACCATTCTCTTGACATATTGCATAAAGTGTGGTGCCATGTCCATTCATGATGCATGGCTTCATAGTCAACTTTATAAGAGTGGTTATTTCTTTTCAAGTTGAGCAATTTTACTTTACAAATGCTAATAAAACACCACTCAGTGTTCAAAGATAAATTTCTGAGCTTGCAGACTTTTTATTATGACTTGTTCAAAACTTGCATACATGAACTGTTTTTCATGAAATACTATGAGTACACACAGGACTTATTGGGAAATATTTTTCACACCTTTTATATCATGTCTTCAAGTTGATCTTGCTTGGAAAGTCAATTTACTTATGCTGCCATGAGCTTAAAAGATTTATCCTAATGTATTTATTTGTTAGAGATTTTAGTTACCATCTATTTATTTCAAGACTTGTAAAATTATTATTTTGGGATTGTAATAAGTCCATTATTAAGTTATTTTCTTCTATGTTTTCTATTACCTAGTTATAAAGACCTCTTGTCCTAAGGACAGGGTGACATCCCCGTCCCTTTTAGAGTATGTAGGTAGTGGGGTGTTACACTAAACTTCTTTCCAGACAAGTATGAAGGCTATTCTTTACGGATATAGGTGAGTTGATGAAAATCAATGGAGGATGTTAGTTGATTATTGGCGCTTGGAGAATGCACAAGTTATACGTATAAAAGTTGAATACATTTCCTGTTCAAAATGTGTACATATACGCGATAATTATTATATACTTATTTTTTATATTAACTATTTTAGATACTACAGGCATAAGCTAAACGAAACAGACAAAATCAATCATATATTGCATATCTACCAGTCACAGGAATAATGCCACATTCTATTATACAGGATCAGGTATTCATTTTCTCTTATACACCATTCATTTAAATTTTATTTAATTCACTTGAAAATTCTCAAAAATCTTTACAGATACCCACACAAGGCTAACTGACGTCGCAATATGCTATATTTCTTGTGACACAAAGATGGCGTGGTCAATAAGCTGATGGTTTAACTGCAGAGATGATTGTAAGTAATTTTCAAAGATTAATTTTTCTAAATTATTAAAATATGAAAAATAAAATTGATTAACCTAATTTTAATTTGATATATTGTTTCATAATTTTGTTGGACTGATTAGAGGAAGAGTGGTAGGCATTCCATGAGTCTGAGCTCACTGAGGAAGTGAAGGATCAGCTCTTCCAGCACTTTGCTTAGTCCTGATAAGAGAGGTCATGTAAGGTGCAAGGGAAATGGACCAATATCAACCTCAATCAGTCAATCATCCACTTGTGCAAGCAATGTTGAGGAAGTTGTAAGAGCTCAGGTTGATGCACGTATTCAGAGTACTCGAGAAATTATACAAGCTGAGATGCACATGAGCAAGAGGTTTACGAGTCATGTATAGCAGCACTTCAAACTACCATGGATGCATTATCTTGTAGATTTGATGTAAGTGCATTTACTATAGCGCCTATACCACCATCTAGTGCATCTACTGCTTCTTTGAGTGTTTGTTCCACTTCTTGACCCGTTGGATCATGTAATGCTAACAAGACTGTTCATGATGACTAACATATTCTCATTTTCTTCTTGGTTTACATGTACTATTGTTTCTAATACATTTCTTGGTATTTTCTATTTCTCATATATGTAGTAATACTTCTTCTTGTGGGGCTTATGGATTATTTATGATTTGATTATTCAAAAGATTGATTTTGATTTTTTTTTGCATTAAAAAGATTGTGTTTTATTGTGATTGGTGTTAAATGAGTTGATTGAATTGTATTTGGCTTGAAATTATAGGTGTATAGGGCTAAAAACCAAGCAACTATTTTTAAAAAAAATGAGTAATCAAATACAACGGCTAAAAATCGTCGCATTTGGTGCACAATCTAAATATCGTATCTAATAACCAAATACGATGGCCAGGAACCGTTCTTTTTGTTAAACAACAACGACGATAATGACCATCATTTTTTATGTATATACGACGGTTTGAACCATCATTTTTGGTAACAAATACGATGGTTTGGACTATCATTTTTGGTAGCAAATACAATGGTTTGGACCGTCATTTTTGGTAGCAAATACGATAGTTATTATAGATATTATGACGGTTTACCAAACCGTGTCTTTAAACCATCCGAACTAATTATATAGGACAATTTTATTGAGTCATCCTATTAGCCTAATACGATGGTTTTGTGGCCGTTGTTGACCAAAAACGATCAAACTTGTCGGATGTAGAACCATCGTTAAGCCATTGTTTTTGTCTAATACGACGGTTTGTGGATCAAATATGACGACTTTGTGGTCGTCGTATTTACTCTTTTTTTAGTAGTGAAGCTTTTTAGAGATAGGAAGCAACAAAAATTAGGCTTATCCCAATCTACTTACATTGACAAGATATTGGCTAGGTTTAACATGGATCAGTATAAAGGGGGCAATCATACCCTTTAGGCATAGATTGATCTTGTCTTCTAAACAGTGTCCTAAGACATAGGAAGAAAATGAAATGATGAGAAGAATTGCCTATGCCTCGGCTGTAGAAAGTCTCATGTATGCCACACTTTGTTCAAGACCAGATATCTATTTTGCAGAAGGCATGATTAGTAGGTATTAGTCAAACCCAGGGAAAGAACATTGACAAGCTATAAAGCATATACTCATAATGAACTATCATAGTCCATTTAGTGTAAATGGGATATTGTTAGAATATATGCCCAAAATGGACTATGTATTTCTGTATTTTAAAAATTAATAAAATACTTTATTCATTGATATTTATTTGTTTACATATATATGCATATTAAGTTCTAAGTGGGTCGTGCTTTCACAGTAAGTGTACATTATGGGTTACAAACACATAAGCGAAAAAATTGATCTTGATCGATTGATAAAGTTGTGCACTTTATCAAGGTTTAGATCATTACACTATAATTTTTTAAATAGGGAATGGTTTACTTTAAATCAATGAGTAGTCCACCTATGCCAATAGTGTAAGCGTACTTGGAATACGTAGAATTGGACAATGCAATAATAATATTTATAAAAGTACTAAAATAAATAAAGATTAGTTTATCGTCACTACTGCATGGACGAGTATCTTTAGACTTACATATAAGTTGGTGGTCTGGTGAAGCTGGACTTGTGCACTTTGATGTATGATGGGTATGGTCTTAACGCAAGGCTAATAACCTTATATGTTGGGTTTATGACTCTAGTTAATTAAGACGGACTTATACAATAGAGTTTCTACACTTCACTTAGTAAAGATTTCACCCCCTTTGTAATTGTCTAGGATAATCTAAATAAACTAAGGCCTTGGGAAACGTGACTTAGTATGTATGCTTTTGGGTAGCTCTCGGGAAATAAGTTGGTACATACTAAAAGTCATGGATTATCGGACTAGTTATCAAAGGATGGTTGATATCATTGAGGAAGGTGTTAGTACATTTTTTCCTATCTCAATAATGGATGTTACGTAGAAGGGTATTTTCGTCAATACACCTTTAGGTCAAGGACATCGCACTTACAATATTATTCTTCGAGTCAATAGTTCTATACGGTAATAAATGGAATATTTAAAATGATAAAATACGATTATTTGTTAACAAAGATATTTGGTCATGTTAGTAGCCAAGAATAATATGTCTTTTGGTCCCCAAAGTAGCTCAAGTAACTTTTGTAAATTTTATTTACTATATGGGCTTGTTGGGTGAAATTAATATTGGAAGAAATTATTCTAGAAGTCTAATAATTATTTATTTAGGTTAGAATAATTTTATTGGGCTAATTTAATTAAATTAGTTTATTGATTAATTATCTTGCGTAATTTTATATTGGGCTCAAGGAGATTACTTAATTAATAAGGAAGCTATTTGATTATTCTTGGGATAATTTAATTAAATTAGTTTATTAATTAATTATCTTGGATAATTTTATATTGGGTCCAATTGAATTAATTAATTAATAAGAGAGATTTATTTAGTCTTGGGTTAATTAGAAAAACCTTAGCCCACTAGGATTGTGTGTGATGGCTTTTGTTTTTTTGGAAATAAATAATAGCCATCACAAGTAAAAGAAAAAAAAAGAAAAGAAAAAGGCAACAAAAAAAAATATTAATAATACTAAGGAAGTTTCGGCTTTTCGATTTAGCAAGGTACACGAAATTGAATTTTCCTTCTTAAATATTGGTTGACTTTCTATTGCAGTTGATTTTTATCAACCGAAATAAGAAAACAAAATATATTGTGGGTTTTTTGTTTTTAGAAAAGCCGCCGGTTCTTGGTTCTTTAGTTTTTCCTTTGAAAAAAAAAATAATAGCTTTCTTAATAATCTTTCAAAAAAAAATTATTCTTTCACATATTATTCTATTTCACCGGTATATGGCCTATATGAGATTCAAGAGTACTTTAGAAGATTAAAAATTAAGAATTTTGGTGCATGTGTTTGATGTGAAAGAGTCGACATTTGATCAGTATTCCTGTAGAGTCGTGACAAATCAAAGCATTCTATTAAATCCAAATCCTCCAGTTATTCAAACTAAGTGCCCTAAAAGTAAGTATTCCTAAACTTTAACTCAAGAAAAAATTTAAATAAATATTTTTCACTGCGTGTTTTATTTTCCCACAATCCTTTATAAACGAGCTTTCGTTCGCGAACTTTTGGTTCATTTGCAGATCTACTTATGGTGTATTGGAGTGTTAGGAAAAAAAGAAAAAGGAAGTTCTTGGAGTGGAATACACTTTGGGTAGTATGATAGATGTCCTAAAATTTGTATGGAATCGTTACAAAAAAATGGAGTAAATACGACGCCAAAAAATAAGACAGCTGCAAAATCATCGTAAATAATGATTATATACAACACTTAAGTAACTGTCATATTTGTTTAGACAAATATGATGGTTTGAGCTAAACTGTCGTATTGGGGTAAAAAAAACGACAGTTAGTAACCGTCATATTTGTTGCACAACAAATACGATGGTTAAGAAATAAATTGTCGTTTATGTCAACATAGTATGACGGCTTTTAGGTAGTCATATTTATTATCAAATACGATAAAACCCTTCAATAATATTTCAAATTGTATTTAATTACTTTCAAATTTGGTCATAATATTTTTTTAGTTATTTTAACAAATCTAACGATTGTATCGTTAATTTGATATGTTTATGTTTATAAATGTGTTAAGGTTTTGTGCTATTGTATAGACATTATACTAGATTATGTTACAAAATATATTTGAATACCTTCAAATTTAGTCATAATACTTTTTTTGTAGCGATTTTAACAAATCTAATGGTTGGATCGTTAATTTGATATATTTATATTTATAAATGTAGTAAGCTTATGACTATTGTATAGAGATTACAATGGAAAACGTAGTAAAATATATCAAATTACCTTAAAATTTGGTCACCAAATTTGTTTTAACTTTATTAACATATCTAACAATTAAATATTTGATTTGCCAAGTAAAATTCCATATACATCCTAGGTCTTCATATATGTGCTTAATTTGTATACGATAAATGTTGATTTAATCAATTAGCTCTAATTAACTTCCATAAGATATTATTTTGATTGCGTAATATTATAAATGTATAGAAAGAATATTTTTAGTGATTTATATATATATATATATATATATATATTCCACATATATTACCATTATATTACTTTTTGATAATTTATTTATTTAAGAAATAGATTTCATTTAGTTTGTCTTCAAGGATGCTATTTGTATATTTATAAGTACCATAATATGTTCTTCATCGATTGGTAACCATTAATCGGATACAAAATATATGTAATTTGTTAATTATATACATATGTATATATATATATATGTATTATCTATGTATAATTGTTATTGTAAAAGTGAAACATGTATATATTATAAATATATGTGTGTATATATAAACAAATAATAATATGAGAAAAATTATATTTAAAAATTAAAACAAATACGACGGTTTTGGAAAATAGATTTGAGATGCTTTTTTGTTCCTTTCCCTACTTTCATAATCTTATCCCCCTCCCCACCATTTCCTTTTCCCTTCCCTCTTATGATGGTGGAGCTGTGCTTTCAAAACCTCACAAACCACCACCTACCATCCTCCTCTTTCATTACTCCTCTTGAGTCCACCAAAATCTGAGTTTTGAGAGCTCCTATTAGAAAAAGCAAATGACATCCAAACGCAATGCTCTCCTATCCTCTTTGCCCGCTACTACTAGTTGTTGCTTTGCTCAATCACTAAACTTTCATTTGCATCGAGCAGTTGAATAATCCAGTGTAGAAATTCTGGATTCAATGTTAGATTTGATCTTTGATTTGGTAACTCTTTAAGAATTTTGAAAATTCATTAACACAGATGTCGTTGCTATTTCATGATATTGTGTATTGTAAATCTATATCTTGATTTCAGCTGATGGGTGGTTTTTGTTGATAATTTAGACTAAGTTTCTTTTGCCTTCTTTTTTTGGGGAGTGTTAATCTAATAACTACTTTGTCATGACCACTATTGGCTAACATTAACGACTATGTGATATATTGAAATGAAAATTGAAATACGATTACTTTTGTTATATAGTTGCAATGAAATTGAAATATGGTTTTGGTTAAAGGCATAGGAAGCAGAAAACACAGGGCACGTAGTGGAAGCGAAGATCAAAAACTGAAAAAATAAAGAACAAGGTATTCCCGGACAGAGCCGGCACCGGCTTCAGCAGCCCTAGCCGACGCCGATTAGGCTTTGTTCGGACTCCGAGGTTAAAAAATTTTTTACCTCTTTTCCTCGTTCTAAGAGTTGGCTGGATCGAAACATGCGCAACCGGGGTAGGTGTACTGGTGAAAGCCTCTGGTACGATTCCAGCAAGTCTCCTACTCCGTCTTTGCATATAGGTGAACACCAATCCCTCGATCTTCCAGTATATGGCCTGCCTACATCCATTTAGTGAACAACTATAGACTAAGGAATCTTTTTCTGGAGAGAGAGAGAGATGTTTGGCCTTTCTTTCACAGAGAAGAGGCCATCTTAGAGAATATGTGTTATGTCAACAACGTTGTTTTCAATCCTCCTGTTTAACCAAAATAAAACCCTAGGTTAAATTGGACTGGGCCATTGGACTCTTAGTTTAACCTTTTGAGCTTAATTAATTATTCTAATTAGAACCAATCTAATAACTCAATTAATAATTAATTTTTCAACCCAAATAAACTAGTCCAATTAATAAGCCTATATTATTTTAGTCCCAGGTTAATCTTTAATTATTCAAACAGGGCCAAAGCCCTGAATAATTAATTAACCTACTAAATTAATTTAATTAATTCTCTCTCTCTCCATGGACCTTTATTTTATTCAAGCTCAATAATTAAATCAGGCTACTTAAATAAAATAAATTCCATTTAAATTTAGATCAATTCCATAGCCCGTATTTAATTAGGACTCACGGTCTATATTAGAGATCAAAAGACACACCGCTTTAGCTACTAAAATGACCAAAATACCCTTGTCATATAAATAGCTATATTTTGCATTTTAAATATTTCCTAATATCACCATAAGGAAATATTGACCCCAAGGACAATGCTGGGTTAGCAAAGTCTCCGACCTACAGGTGTAATGACTAAAATACCCCTCTATACATCGTCGTACATTCAAAGAGGAAGAAGTGTACTAACACCTTTTTAAATGACATCTACCATCCTTAGGCCTCTAGTCGAATGATCCATGACTTCTTGAATTATTTATGCTTTTCAAGGAAACTACTCTAAAGCAAACATCCAAGTCATGTTTCCCAAGGCCCTAGATATTTAGATCATTCAGACAACCATAATGAGCGATATAGTATAGAAACTATCTTGTACAAGTCTATCTTAACTAACTAGTCACACATACCCAACATGCAAGTATATTGACCCTATGATAGAACCTCAACTATAGTATATCAAAGTATATGCTTCCAGCTTCGTCAGACCACCAACTCATACTCAAGCCGTAGAGTACTAGTCCACGCTATAGCGGTACTAGTCTAGGTTTCTACTATATAGTACTTTTAGAAACCACTACTACAGGTCATATTCTACGTATTCGAAATACACTTATGTCATGAAGTGAGTGGACTACTCACTGGCTAAAGGTAAGTCATTCCCCATTTAGAATTCACAACATAATAACCTAGACATGATAAGATTCTCATTCTCATCAATCGGTTAAGAACGATGTTTATGTGTTAAGTAACCTGTGATCCATACCATACTGTGAAAGACCTCCATTCATATGAACCACTTACTTAAACACAATGGGTCTTTTCCAAACGTAATTGTGCACAAATAAAATGTAAATTCACAAACAATTTCTGAAAATAAATTCTTTTATTAAAACATTCGATATTTACATCAGAAACATATTCTAAGAGGGCATATTTCCCAACATTGGGATTATCTTCCATTATTTGGTTTGAAAAATTCTCAAGTAATTAGTGACTTCATGCTAACTTTTGGCCAATTAGTTGTTCTTTGGAATTACTACTGGTTGATTTTTGGTATCTGCAAGGAGAATTCTAAATCTAAGCTTTATTGAACTTTGATATGTTATTGCAATTGTGTTATGGCATGTCAATTTATATATGGAATTGAATGTTTAGGATAAAAATGCCCAAGTAGAGACATTCTTTTGAAATTTTGTTCTAGATGTAGTTTTGGAGGATTTTTTTTTTTCCATCTAAATTTGTGTAAATTTTTGTTTTCCTAAGCAGAATCTTAGAAAGTATTCTGAGTCAAGATATTTATGGTTGGTTTGCTGTCAATTTTGCTATTGAAGCAAATTTCATAGGTTCTACTATTTTTGTCGACATTTAGCGTCTAGGTTAGCTAGGAATAGGTCATGACGTAGCTATTATAGAACAATCTGTCCGAGAAAATATTCTTGCTACTCTTTTATTGATTTATATGAGGAGGATTTCCTTAGGAGTTCATCTCCCCTAGATCAAGGCTATGCCCTTTAGTCCCATAGGAAAAGTTTTGCTGTGGGCTAATTTCTTCTCTAGCCTTATGTTCTTTTTGAATTGTCAAAACTTGTTGTATATATAGGCCATGGATAAGAAAGCACCAAATAGAAAAGCTTCAACAACAAATGGTTAATTAAGTAAATACATTTTTTGTCTCTAGCTAATCACACTTTGTTCGCTAATTAAGAATCAGAATATTACATATACAATTTAGTAAAAAGACAATACATACTACAGTAATAGTTTAGTTTTAGTATTTTATATGCATTGTAAATGTATTTTATATGCATATTGATCAATTTTGTTTGTTATACTTCAAATCTCTCGACGGTTGAAGTATTTTTTTTGACTGCTTAAGATTAAAGGTGAACTATATGTTGCAATTCCTCCAGGTAATGCTCATAATCTTCTTATTTTATTTCCATTATCACTTTAGTGAATTTTGTATACTTGTTCTTTCTAAAGATTATCTCTATGAATGTTTTGGTGCCTCAAGAAGTTAGATTAACTTGAATATGTAGTTTGGAGCAAGAATCATATATGAATGCTTTCTGAGTCTAGATTCTAGAGTTGAAAATATTTACACTCCTGCAAAGTAGTTTTAGATTATGAAAATCAGATAGACTTTTGTTATTCAGATCCTTTAATCTTCATGTCTAACATGACTTTTTGTGGTGGCTTTTTCTTGGTGTTGTGGTGTTTTGGTGGCTATGTGTTCAGCTCAATCAAATGGAACCAAAACAGGGACTTTTCTTGTGATAAAAAGAGAAAGAAACCTAACTATCTAC
>JANUWF010002843.1:0-25478 GCA_026120185.1 Voacanga thouarsii | reverse complement strand
CATCTTTCCTCAAAGAATGAGTGTTCTTCTTCCCTTCATAGATCACATCTCTATCAAACAACCAAGGTCTTCCTAACAAAATATGCCTTACATGCATGGAAAATATATTACAAACCACTTCATCCTTATACTTCCCCATATCAATGGCAACCTTGGCTTGTTTGTTCACCTTCATCCCTCCACAATTGTTCAACCATTATAACTTGTAAGGTCTAGAGTGTTTCAAGGTTTCTATTTCAAACTCCTCCACCAATGTAGCATTAATCATATTTTTACAACTTCTTCCATCAATGAGGACACTACATAGTTTTTACTTGATTAGACACCTTGAAAAAAATATATTCTCTACTTGCAAATTTTCTTCTTCTTCCACACCCTTACAAGCATTTTCAACTTCTATTGCTACTCCAATTAATGAACAAGTGGGTTCAATCACAAATCCATTTTTTCTACCTTTTTTGTGAAACCCCATCTAAAGCCAACTTTAGAGCAAGGGGAATGGGATGCAAATCATGTCATTCTACATAAAAATATACTTTTTGAATAATTTTATATGCCTTAGAATTATGGTTTATATGTTAAATGACTTATTTATGCTTGTTGGGTAGAAAGGGTAAAAAGGTAATTTTGCTTGAGGTCAAAATAGGAAGATGGCTTGAGGTTTGAATAAGAAGAATATTTGAAGTGAGAAAAAAAGAACAAAAGTTATTGTGGTCAAGTGGTTAGAGCTTTGTGATTTAATCTCTAAGGTCATGAGTTCAAATCCCATCACTTAAGTTTTATTCATGATTTTGAATTTTTGATTTTCTTACATTTCTTAAAGATGGGAATGTCGTCTTAAGGGAGACATGAAGATAATGTCTTGATTATGTGATCATGTTCTAAGAAGAATTCTAGAGGAATTCATGTCCTCTTTAATTTTTTTAGCTTTGTCCTAACCTTTTTGAAACTTAAACTATCCTTAATTCACTAATCCATTTTCAATCCCAAAAATTCTGTGATAAACCCCTAGCAATTGGAATGCAAAAATCAGCCTTAGGGGATAGAGGATTGCCGAAAATAGGGAGGAGAGTTAGGATGGGTTTCCAAGGAAAAGAAATCACCATAGTTATACTTTCAATTCTACTTTCATCTTGTTCATGTTTTAGTAAAGGAAAAATCTGGAAAATTTCCAGAATTTCTGCAAGGTTTTTTTTGAAAGTTTAGCCAATATTCTTACCCCATTTTTTTCCAGAAAAATGTTCATTTCATGTAAGGTTGAAGGCTGGAAATTCAGAGAATTTTTGGACTGCACAATCTTTACAAATCAAAATTTTTCCTTCAACAAATTCGCTACCTTGAAGCTAGATTTTTAAGCTACCTTTAAGTCATAAGAATAGTTGGAACATCCTCTATTTTTCTTCAGAAAGAAGGTTGGAAAATCACCATTAAAAGACCTTCAAATACTCTAAAAAACCAGATACAAATCGAGCCAAAGAAATCAGAAAATTCTGCACCAAAAACCATCTTCATTCTAGGTATTTTGGAAGCATTGAAAACTAGAAAATTTCCAGCTTGGTTCCTTAAGGCGAAGGCTGAAAAGCTTTCATTCAAACTTCTGAAAATTGGACCTTGTTTAGCCATGGACTGAACACCATTGACTTCCATACTAACCTTAAGTGCTTGGACACCATGATCACACCTCAAAAAGCTCTTAAGATTACTGTATCCAAAATTCATTTGAACTTCAAACTAATTCCAGATTTTTTGCTCCATTAAAACACTCTTGTAGCAAGTGATCAAACCAGAATTTCTCTGCCATTATAGACCAATTTTTGGCCAGCTTAATAAACTGAACAACCTCCATTCTTTACATTAAGCCTAGCTTGTTCAGTCTTACACCATTGAAGAGCAAGAGACCTCCCATGAACAACCACCATTAACTAATCGTCTACCTCAAACAATTCCTCATTTTCCTCCATTTGAATTTCAAAAAAAATTGAACATTTCTCTCTCCTTCTTGCTAAATTGAAACTCCTATCTACACTAGACCATTCGGCCAACAACAATTCCAGAAATTCTCCAGCCATTTTTTCTCAAACTCTCTCAAGAACACCAAGAACATACACTCCATATCTTCAAGTCTAAACTTATCCTAAACATCTCCAATCACTCTCAAATACTCCAGATCACTTATATTTAATCCCTAGTCTTTATTTCTAGTCTTTATAACATGAAATCACGCAAACCAAAATTTTCAAATGAATCAAAACCAGTTTATTTGTTGAAGGTTCCAAGAACACCAAAAGGTAAAACAAGAACAATCCTCTTGTTCTTTCTCTTCTACTCAACTTTTAATATTCCATTCTAATGTCCTTTGTCTCTCTCTCTCTCTCTCTCTCTCTCTCTCTCTTGGTTGAAATGGTGATGACCAACCATGGCTGTTTTTCGGACCTCCAAAAGGCTCTCAAGCGCGTAGACCTTCACTAATCAAGAAAACTTCATCAAGCAATCATCTATCAAGTATTTCTTCTTGAATCATCCTTTTTAATTTATGGAGTCATGTCTCTTAGATGTTGTTAGGAAGATTGCATATGAATGGGGGATTGAGTATATGTATGAAAGGGATGGAGTTAGGACATGAGAGTTGAAATGTATGATTAGGTCTTATGGATTTTTCTTTCGAATCAATATATGCTCATCATGGTTAGTGAGATTTATGATTGTTTTGATGCATGATAGATGTTATGACACCAATGGTGATTAGGCCTTTATATTCTTAATTTTCAATAAAGCCATGGATGATCATTATGCCTAGTAAGAAATTGGCCATATATTAGTATGTGTTAATTCAAGTATATGTTCATGAATGAATTAGCATATTATTTAATGTTTGGGAATGTGTTCATGAATCTTTGCTAACACTAGGAAATCATGGTTTGTTAATTCAAAAATCATTTTTATTAACAAATTTTTATTACTTTAATTAGAATTACTATTATATTTTCTCTATGAAATTCGAAATTGTTAGGGAGGTTTGGAAATAGAATATTAATATTTTTTATTAGTTAAATAAATAAAATATTTTATTAAAAAATATGTATATATATATATATATAAAATATTAGAATTAATTAATATCAAATGACCTTGTAGACCATAATAATTAGTCTTACTAAAACTTTTACTTATATCCGTAAATATTATTTATATTAAAATTTATTTATTATTTATTAATTAAAAATTAAGTATAGTTCATTTATTATTAATTTTATTGGTTATTTATTATCTATTAATTATTAATTAAAAATTATAGTGTAATTTATTATTTCTAATAATAGTACTATTTAAATATTACCATTTACCAATATTATTTAGGACTCAGTATTATCTAATATTTAACTCTAGTTTATTTAGTGGCAATAATACTCATAATTTATTATTTGAAACTATAACTTATTAGTATTTATTTTAGAACCCCTAGTTATTTTAACTTATCAAGCTAGATTTATTTTATAAAATACTTTATCAACTAGTATTAAAGCCTAAAACATTATGGTCATGGTTAGTTGTGGTTGTGACTAGTTGAACTAGGAATTTTTTATGTAAGGTAGATATAGTCCAAAGGTTATCTTATACCTTGTGTTTACACTCACAACATTGAAGTAGAAAACACAAAAGAATTCTCACTTCACTCCCTCATATGTTTACACTCAATTTTAGTAGTCACTCTTCACTTGTGTTTGCACTCTTCCTGACTTTTGTCAAATGAGCTTACTCTCTTGCCTTTTTCAGTTTCTCAATTCCATACTTAAATTCTTCCCAACTCTTTCCCACTTTAAAGGATTTAGTTCTACTAGTCAAGTCAACTAAATTCCAATGAATAAGAAAGAAATGTGTCTTAAAGGCAATTTATCAAACACTTGGTGTGCAACAAGAAAAATGCATGGATTTCAAAGAGTTTTAAACTAGGTGATGCCTATCAAAACCTTAAGAGCACAATTTAGCAATTAACAATCACTCAAGGAAATGAAGACACAAGAAAATTCAAGAAATAGTGGTAGGAGTTCAAGATGTGCAAATATTTTCTAAACTTGATACAAATATAATGTGAACAAATCTTCTAGCATCAACAAGAATACCAATTAACTTCAAAAATACACTTTACTAATCAAATTAGTCATCATACGTTATGAATGGAAGCTTTGGTAGTTAAGTATAAGTAATCACAATTCATTGGGACAATATATCAAACACATTGTGTACATTCCCGTAGCTCAATTTAGTATAGCAAATTTCAGTTTGGTTTTAGCCCTAAATCAACAAATTTTTACACCAAATGACTCCTCAAATATCAATATACCATATGGGGTCAAATTAACAATATTTTCATGGCACAAATTCAAATTTTTGACATCCAAAAATAGCAAGAGAAAAAGTGACAAAAATTTAAAAATCAATAAATCTTAAAGAAGATTGTTCCTTAGCCCAAAGAAAGTTAATTAATTAGAATCAACACAATGCAAGCTTTGATACCACTTGATATGATCTTGGAAAGTTCTAAAAATGTGGATTAAGCGTAAGAATAAGAACCTTAACAAACTCACACACAAGAACACCAAAATGCAAGAAATTAATACTCTTGTAATAATGTGAATCTATCCTACTTCAAAGACACTTTAACATCTTAATCTAACTAGAGATTAGAACACCAAGGATAGGAATTTGAAGGCACCTAACTCATTCCTATCAAACACACTAGGCAACCTAGCACATAAGAATAGAAATGAAGTTTAGATTATCCCTTAAGATTTAGAGATAAGATCAAAGGTGGGACTAAATCTTTTTATTTAGTCTTGATGTTTAATAGAATCACCCATGAGGATTATCCTCAAGAACTCTCTCTAGAGAGAAAATCTAATTTTTCCTTCCCAAAATATCAAAGTTATATTTACAATGTTATAATAGGGTATTTATAGTCCCCCAATATAACCTTACTAATTAGTAAACTAATCATAGAATTTGGGGGCCTTAATACAAGTATTGAGGCCCTATTACATGTTTTTAAATAAGTAAAAACATAATAAAAGTTGTGGAAATTGAATTGCCAATGTAAAAGACTGAAACAAGAAAAATAGCAAAATTTTGGGGTTCTAAAGACTTGGACTGCTGGCTCAAAACTGTCTCTTAATAGTGTTTCGACAGTATAGGGCCAGCACTGGGTTGGGGCATCAGGGTACTGGCCACCTCTTGGGTAGGTATTCCAAGACTGTTCGGTCCTTTCTTGCGCAGCGCTGTTCCCCCATTGGTTTCCTTGATGTTTTGCATCCCAAATATTATTCTTGACCTCTAAGGTGGCCTTGGTTATACCCTTG
Organism: Voacanga thouarsii; assembly: GCA_026120185.1. NCBI lineage: Eukaryota > Viridiplantae > Streptophyta > Magnoliopsida > Gentianales > Apocynaceae > Voacanga > Voacanga thouarsii. The sequence continues at coordinate 20,124 of JANUWF010002843.1, read as the reverse complement.
ATCTTCCAAATAGTTTTGAAGCCAAAATTGTTTTCATTTAATGCTCATTTGGGTCGCATTCCTTCATTTGCCGTTCGCCCTTTAATCTTTGTTCATTTATTTGCTTGACCTTCTACAAAGATTGTTACTTTCTTTGTACTTCTTTTGGCCTTTCTTTCACTATCCAGTCTTTCATCAATCTATTGGCACTTGGTTTGTTGGCTTGATTGGCCTTAAATTCTTGTTAAAACCTCTTGAAATTAGATCTCACGTAAGGTGCCATGAGTTATAGCTTGGATTTCCGTTTGTCTTCTTTCGAGTGGCCTTCATGCTTGGGGTGATTTCTATCAAAAGGTTGGTTAATAATTGCTAGAATATGGATTCATTGACTAATTTCATGTTTTAAATCACCTAAAATATAGGGGTTTATATGAGGATTGATTTTAATGCATCTTCTAAGTAAGACTGGTAAGATAGAATATATCCGTTAAGTTACATTTAAGATAGAGAATCATGGATTGCAAACGAAATGGTTCTACTTTAATCCTTCATGAGACCAAGATGATAATTAATTGTGATATTGGCTAAATGATTCATTGTTATGTTTTCAAAACTAATTGTCTAAATTGTATATTTTTATATCCTTGAATTGTATATGTTTTTCTTTATTTTTCTCTTTATTGTTTTATCACTTTATTGGGTCGGTTAAATAATGAATGAAAAGTGATTAGTGTGTACTTGTTTATTTGAGGATCGATACTCGTTAACTTTCTATACTATGCTTGCGATGAGTACACTTGCTCGTATGTGTATTTTGGGATTAATATTTTAATTAAATTTTGGTGAAGGGATGGATTTATATTTATTGATTTTTATACACCCAAAATTTACGTCACTTCTCAACGTACCAATAAAATATCAATAAAAAATTAATTTAAAATAGGCCAGTCTGTATGTATGATTTCATTAAACAGAAAGACAAAAGCTTAATATGATTTTAATAGCCACAAAAATCAATTTCTCTTAAATTATTTCCCAATAATTTAGTAAACCTGAGATGCTAGAGCCTAAGGAAGAAGGTCTCAAGCAACTGGGAGCTACAACAGAAGTAGGTGTAGCTATCCCTTAACTGGACCTCTAATCCCGAGAGCCTGTCTGGACAACCATATCTAATCTCTAGCTAAACTCCTATACTGTTAGATGTGTCCCTGTACCTTGTGAGAAACTAATCCCTGATCTTGAGGCAGCCATGGCATTCTGCATTAATGCACATTGAGAATGTTTGGTAACCATCTACAAAATATAAAGAAGCATAGAAAAATATTGTCAAAGAAATTTGGTCAAAAATCAATTGCGAAAAGAATATAATAATTGTAGCACATTTAGTAAACTAGAAAGTAATTAATTATATTAGGTTGTAGGGTGTATTCTTCTTTCAACTAAATCTACTTCCTACCTTGAAATGTCATTTATAAACTATACAACATCTACTTCACATGAAACAAGACAAGAATCTAGCTACTGTGCAGGAAAAGTTTCTTGATCATGGTCCCTTGAATACATATCATAGTTATCTTTTCTCATCATTAGTATTAGGACATGCTAGTCCCTTTCTCTGGGATAATGAGAACACCAAACTTATTCCGTTTGATTTGCTAGGATGCATGGCTATCCATCTTTCTATTTTTCCGGTACAATAAACGATCCAGATTCACCAAAGTAAACTTAAGGTCGTCAACTTTGACACCTCGATGTACATCAACCTAATCATATTTGAATAATGAAAATTTCAATTTGTTACTATATCGGATCCTTATAATATCAGTAAGCACTCCATATTAATTGATACCAACTGCTATGGGATTCCTATCTCTGAGGCTAGAATAACTCGTAGTATTAGCTCTAAAATTTTGAGTGGAGTTATTAGCCTGATATGTTGTTGTACCAAACTGGAACTCATTCATGTTGCATGCATTATAACACAATCATTAGTTGAAAGGACCATTTGCAAGCTTTTTAACTTCAACCAGAATATTAGGACATTCTCCGTTCTCATCAACCAATAACAAATATAAGTTTTATTTACTTTATATATTCTAAACAACTATTAGTAATATTGTATATACTGTACTTACATCGTGACTGAGCCAAGTGTGAAACGTTTAAGAATGAATACGTTGTCTTTCATGTAACCGAGATTTATGATACTTACTATTTATGACAAACATATGAAGACTGCATGTAGACATATATGAAAATTTAGAAAAAAATAAAAGAAGCATAGAAAAAGAAATAAAAAGATTCAAAGTAAAACTAACTCTCTATATGGTTTGAGTAGATTAGAATTGACTACAACCTACCGATATGCTTGCATCAACATAACACGATTAAATTATTACAGCAGTACACTTTCCAACTGGTTTACGCATCTCATTATCACCATCAACATATCTCGGGTGCCTATTCTCTTTAGTCTCAACATCATCTATGTAACACCCTACTACCTAGGCCCATTAGGGCCGGAGGTATCGCCCCATCCACAGGACAAGGGGTCTTTATAACTAGGTCACACAAAATAAAATAAAAGAAATACTTCAAAATTAAACTTATTACAACCCAGTAATACATGAACAAATTCAAGAAAAAAAATAATTGTCCGCTACTGTCTCTCAAAAGCAATACATAAGAAAAATAACAGATTGCTTTCAAAGTATAGGCAACATTCTAGCTAATGACCTTCACAACAGGATTGACTTGAAAACATGGTATAAAAAGTGGTGAGATAAAAATCTCAGTAAACCCGTGTATGCTTTGAGTGTTTCAGGTAAAACAATTCATGTATGCAAGTTGTAAAAGTTTCATAAAAAAAAGTGCTGGCAAGCATTAAATAAATGACATAAATGACGAGTGGTGTTTTGCTTTCCAAAACATACATGTGCACAATAAATATAACCATTCAAAACAGGTAGCCATGGCACCACACTTTGTGTACCATGACAATATAACGATCAGAATGCCACACGTTGAGCATACTGACACAAGGTAGGTGTACGGCCTACCGGGTGAGATACTCCTCCATCTCTACACCCCAAACTTACCGGTTGTCCACTCCAGAAACAGATAGTCCACTTGACTGAACTTGCTAGCTCGGACTGGTATAACCTACATGACTGACATCCTATCCGGGAAGGACTCACCCCTCAGAGGTGGCCACCTATTGAGAGACTTACCCTAACCCTTCAAAGACTAGTCGTAGTAGTCTACCCTTATTGAGTACTCAACATCGTTTGTTCCACTTGGGAGAAAAAATAATCATTCAATGATTTGCTTGAAAAGAGCAATTATGGTTTCTAAACCTCTTGCCAAGTTTCATTTTATGAAAAGTTTAGCGTTTGTGTAAAATCATTTGAGTAGTTTTAAATAGCTTACTTGATTGAAAGAAAAGGAAAATTGTCCATAATTACTTTACAACACAAATTCTCATATACAATGAATTGGCTTGTCACATTTGGTCTTCAAATGACTCTATGCAAGAACTTACTTGATCTGTTACTCTTCTTGAACTAAAAAATCCTCCAAGACCAACCTAATCCCACCTGGGGTAAACACAAAGCATAAGATAACCTTCGGACTATATTTGCCTTACATAAATAATTCCTAGTTCAACTAGTTACAACCACAACTCACCTGGACCATAACGTTTTAGGCTTTAATACTAGTTGACAAAGTATTTTATAAAATAATCTAGCTTGATGAGTTAAAATAACTAAGGGTTCTAAAATAAATACTAATATGTTATAGCTTCAAATAATAACTATGGGTATTATTGCTAATAAATAAACTAGTGTTCAATATTGAATAATACTAAGTCCTAAATAATACTGGTAAATAGTAATAATTAAATAGTACTATTATTAGAAATAATAAATTACACTATAATTTTTAATTAAAAATTAATAGATAATAAATGACCAATAAAATTAATAATAAATAAATTATACTTAATTTTTAAATATTAAATAATAAATAAATTTTAATATAAATAATATTTATGGATATAGGTAAAAGTTTTAGTAAGGTTAATTATTATGGTCTACAAGGTCATTTGATATTAATTAATTCTAATATATATATATATATATATCTTTTTTTTAATAAAAGTTTTTATTTATTTAACTAATAAAGATATTAATATTTTAATTAATATTCTATTTCCAAACCTCACTAGCAATTTCGAATCTCATAGAGAAAATATAATAGTAATTCTAATTAAAGTAATAAAATTTGTTAATAAAAATAATCTTAGAATTAACAAAGAAAATAATCTTTTACCATGATTTCTTATTGTGAGAAAAGATTCACGAACCCATTCCCTAACATCAAATAATAAGCTAATCTATTTGTGAACATACACTTGAACTAACACATACTAGCACATGGCCAATCTCCTACTAGGCATAATAATCATTCATGGCTTCATTGAAGATTAAGAACATAAAGGGCTAATCACCATTGGTGTCATAACATCTAGCATGCATCAAACATTCATAAATCTCATTAACCATGATGAGCATATATTGATTCAAAAGAAAAATCCATGAGATCTAATCATACATTTCAACTCTCATGTCCTAACTCCATCCCTTTCATACATATACTCAAACCCCATTTATATTCAATCTTCCTATCAATATCTAAGAGACATGAAATCAGAAATTAAAAGGAAGATTTTAGAAGAAATTCTTGATAGATGATCACTTGATGAAGGTTTCTTGATTAGTGAAGGTCCACATGTTTGAGAGCCTTTAGTGGTCCAAAAAAAAAAAAAAATAGCCATGGTTGATCACCACCATTTCGGCTAAGAGAGAGAGAGAGAGAGAGACGAAGGGCATTAGAATGGAACATTAAAAGTTGAGTAGAAGAGAAATAACAAGAAGATTGTTCTTGTTTTACCGTTTGATGTTCTTGGAACATTAAAAAAAAAACTAATTTTGATCGGTCCAAAAATTCTGGTTTGCGTGATTTCACGTTGTAAAAACCAGAAATGAAGACTAGGGATTAAATATGAGTGATCTAGAGTATTTGGGAGTGACTGGAGATGTTTTGGATAGGTTTAGGCTTGAAGGTGTGAAGTGTTTGTTCTTGGTGTTTTGAGAGAGTTTAAGAGAAAATGGCTTGCGAATTTCTGGAATTGTTGCTGGCCAAATGGTCTTATGTAGTTAGGAGTTTTAGTTTTAGCTACAAGGAGAGAGAGTGTTCAGTTTTTTGAAATTCAAATGGAGAAAAATGAGGAGTTGTTTGAGGTAGAGGATTTGTTAATGGTGGTTGTTCATAGGAGGTCTCTTGCTCTTCAATAGTGTACGACTGAACAAGCTAGGTTTAATACAAAGAATGGAGAGTTGTTCAGCTTATAATACTGGCCAAAAATGGTCTCTAATGGTAGAGAAATTTCTGGTTTAATCACTTTGCTACGAGAGTGTTTTAATGGAGTAAAAAAATCTGGAATTAGTTTGAAGTTCAATTGAATTTTGGATAGAGTAATCTTAAGGGCTTTTTGAGGTGTGATCATGGAGTCCAAGCACTCAAGGTTAGTATGGAGGTCAATGGTGTTCAGTCCATGGCTGAACAAGGTCTGATTTTCATAGGTTTGGATGGTGGTTTTCGACTTTTGCCTTGAGGAACCAAGCTGGAAGTTTTCTAGTTTTAATGTTTCAAGAGTACTTAGGATGTTGATGATTTCAGTGCAGAATTTTCTACTTTCTTTGGCTCAATTTGCAGCTATTTTTCTGAGGGTGTTTGAATACCTTTTAATGGTGGTTTTCTAGCATTCTTCCTGAAGAAAAACAGAGGATGTTCCTGAGGGACAGGAAAAACAGAGAGCATGCAGTGATCGAAAAAAAAACAGAGAAGGAAAAAAAAAAAAACCAAGCCTTAAAGGCCACACAGAAGCATCAAGATCATACCTTTGTGCTCCTTAAGCCTTCTAGGTCGAGTAGAAGTGGATTGAACGACAGGAATCGCTTCGCCTTGCCCACTTGAAGAAGCTTCCGGTTGAAAACCCGCTAGCCTTCTACTTCGCCTTGTTTGCATGAACGCCAAGCTTTCCAGCTCTCAAAATATTCCTCTGCCCAATCTCTAGTCGGTGGACACAAAGGTGAAGAGGAATGGTATCAAATCTCCTTAGTTCACTTGCTATTGATTAGCAAAGAAAAACAAGAAGAAACAAAGAAGAGGAAGGCTTGAGAATGAGAGAGTTACGTGAGTTTTCCAGAGAGGGACGTGAGTCTTCTTTTGCTAGGGAAAAATTAGGGTTTTTCTCTACCAGAGACTTGTTTATTCGTTAGCCAAAACTCGGTCTCTCATTCTCTGATAAATATATCCCCGGGATATCATATTTCAAAACACCCGGATGTTATCCTGAGAATCAGTTTGGCTTAACCCTAAACTCCTCTTAACCGTATCTAGAAAAACCCTACGGTCCAAGCTATTGGGCCAAAATAATATTTATTATTTCTCTTGGACCTAAAAGGCCCAAAATAATAAACATTAATTATTTATTTCCTGGGCTTATATAAATAACCTAATAAATAATTAATAATCCCAAATGAACCATAACAATTAACCTTTAATTATTTATTTCTTGGGCCTATATAAATAACCCAATAAATAATTAAACATTAATTATTTCTCCTAGTTTAAACTCAGGTTAATTTCTTAATTATTCATACTGGACCTAGGCCCTGAATAATTAATTAACCAATTAAACTAGATAATTAATTTCTCTCAACTCCTATTTTATTTATTTATTTTATTCTAGTCTAATAATAAATTAGACTTCCTGAATAAAATCAAATAAAATAAAATCCTCTTGAACCGAGACCAATTCCTCAATCCAAAATTAGTTAGGACTTACGGGTTATTTCGAGGACCAAAAAGACACATCGCCTTGGCGGCTAAAATGACCAAAATACCCCTGCTATATAAATAGCTATATTTTGCATTTTAAATATTTCCTAATATCACCATAAAGAAATATTAACCCCAAGGACAATGCTGCATTAGCAAAGTCTCCGACCTACAGGTGAAATGACTAAAATACCCCTCTACACATCGCCATACATTTAGAGAGGAAGAAGTGTACTAACACTCCTCTAAATGATATCTACCATCCTTGGGCTTCTAGTCCAATGATCCACGACTTCCTGGAGTGTTTCTGCTTTCCAAGGGAGCTACCCTCAAGCAAACATCCAAGTCATGTTTCCCAGGGCCCTGGACATTTTAGACCATTCGGACAACCACAAGGGGCGATATAGTGCAGAAACTATCTTGTACAACTCTGTCTTAACTAACTAGTCACACATACCCAGCATGCAAGTATATTGGCCCTACGATAGAACCTCAATTATAGCAAATCAAAGTATATGCTTCCAGCTTCGCCAGACCAACAACTCATACTTAAGTCATAGAGTACTAGTCCACGCTGTAGCGGTAGTAGTTTAGGTTTCTATCATATAGTACTTTTAGAAACCACTACTACAGGTCCTGTCCTACGTATTCGAAATACGCTTATGTTATGAAGTGAGTGGACTACTCACTGGCTGAAGGTAAGCCATTTCCCATTTGGAATTCATAACATAATAACCTAAGCACGATGAGGTTTTCAGTCTCATCAATAGGTTAAGAACAAATGTTTATATGTTAAATAATCCGTGATCCATACCTTACTGTGAAAGACCACCATTCACATGGATCACTTATTTAAACACAATGAGTCTGTTCCAAACGAAAATTGTGCACAAACAATTTCTGAAAATAAATTCTTTTATTAAAATATTCGATTTTACATCAGAAACCTAGTCTAAGAGCGCATACAATCCAACAATCTCCCACTTGCACTCTAAGACTAGGTAAGTCCATAGGTGCCCACCCCTATGGCGTCTAAGTGTCTCTTGAAGACTCTCTCAGCCAAAAGCTTGGTGAATGGATCTGTTAGATTGTTTTCTGAGGTAATATGTTCCATCACGACTGCCCGTCTCTGGATGAAATCCCGGATCAGGTTATACTTCCTCTCGATGTGTTTCCCCTTTTTGTGGTTCCGAGGCTCCTTAGATTGTGATACTACTCTAGTGTTGTCGCAATACATCACAATCGGTATGTCCATATGTGGTACGGCTCCAAGTTCTGAAAAGAACTTCCGGAGTTCAGAACTTGGAGCCAAACTGCTTCCTTGGACACCTTCGAAGCTGCCACATACTCAGCTTCTATGGTTGAGTCAGCAATATAAGACTGCTTGATACTCCTCCATGAAATTGCTCCTCCAGACAAGGTGAAGACATATCTACTAGTGGATTTTCTTTCATCCTTTTCCGCCTGAAAGTTTGAGTCTATGTATCCTGTAGGAACCAAATCATCAGCCCTGTAAACCAGTATATAATCTCTCGTTGCCTTGAGGTACTTGAGAATATGCTTTATAGCTTGCCAATGAACCTCCCCAGGTTTGACTGATATCTGCTAACTACGCCTACGGCAAAGCAGATATCTGGCCTAGTACACAGCATGGTATACATGAGACTTCCCACAGTCGAAGCGTAGGGAATCCTACTCATTTTGTCCTTTTCTTCTTGAGACTTAGGACAGTCCTTCGAAGAAAATGACAACCCATGTCTGCAAGAGATTAGAGCTCCCTTGCATGAGTCCATATTGTACTTGGCCAGCATCTTGTCAATATATGTTGCTTAGGATAACCCTAACATTCTCTGCTTCCTATTTCTAAAAAGTCTAATCCCGAGAATGTAGCTGGTTTCTCCCAAGTCCTTCATACTGAATTGACTAGACAGCCAAACCTTTGTAAATGACAATGTCCCTACATCATTCCCAATGAGTAGAATGTTATCCACATACAGGACAAGAAAAATCACATTAATGCCTTCAAGTTTCCTGTACACGCATGGTTCATCTTCGTTGTGAATAAAACCATAAGACTTTACAGTCTCATCAAAACGAATGTTCCATACTCTCGATGCCTGCTTAAGTCCATAAATAGACTTCTTAAGCTTGCAAACCACATATTCCTGGCCTTCAGCAATGAAGCCTTCCGGTTGGGACATATAGATGTCTTCGCTGAGATGGCCATTTAAAAATGCCGTCTTGACATCCATTTGCCATATCTCGTAGTCATAGTGACATGCAATAGCAAGGAGGATGCGGATAGATTTAAGCATGGCTACCGGAGAAAAGGTTTCCTCATAGTCGATTCCCTCTTTCTGAGTATACCCTTTCGCCACAAGCCTAACTTTGAAGGTTTCCACCTTCCCATCTGCTCCCCTCTTTCTCTTGTACACCCACTTGCACCCAATGGGTTTTATTCCTTCAGGTGAAGCTACAAGATCCCAAACCTGATTGAGGTACATAGACTCAATTTCGGCTTTCATTGCTTCATGCCACAGATTTGCATCGGCATCAGCAATAGCCTCCTTGTATCTAGTGGGGTCTTGTTCCTGATGGTCAGAGACCAGCTCAAAGGCTTCTCCAGTCCATCTATCTGGAACCCTAGATACTCTCCCACTACGATGAGGCTCCATTTGCATAGGCACTTGAGGTTGTGCCTCTTCTCGTACAACCTCTTCTCGTTCCACAATCGGGTCAGAAGAAGTTGATTCCGTAGATAACTTCTCCTCAAGTTCCAACCTCGTAGAACCTTTAGTGGAAGTACTTTGATTATCTTCCAAGTATCTAGCATTGGTACTGGCTAGTACCTTCTGCTCCTTAGGATGATAAAAGTACCCTCCTTTTATCCCTTTTGGATACCCAACAAAATAGCAAAATTCTGATCTTGGTTCCAACTTGTCTCCCTTGATCAGTACATAAGCTGGACAACCACAAATCCTAAGATGATTCAGACTTGGCTTACGCCCAGTCTAAATCTCATAGGGAGTCCTAGGTATTGACTTGGAAGGCACTAAGTTCAGAATATATGCCGCTATCTCCACGGCATATCCCCAAAAGAACACTGGAAGAGTAGCATAAGACATCATACTTCGGACCATTTCCATCAATGTCCTGTTCCTTCTCTCAACTACTCCGTTCTGCTGGGATGTTCTCGGCGCAGAGAGCTGGGATACTATTCCATGATGTACCATGTAGTCCTTGAATTCACCTAGGAGGTACTCTCCACCACGATCCGATCATAGGGTTTTGATTAATTTACCTGTCCGACGCTTTACTTCAGCCTTAAACTCCTTGAACTTGTCAAAAGAGTCAGACTTGCGTCTCATCAGGTAAATGTAACCATACCTCTTACAATCATCTGTGAAAGTGATGAAGTACTCAAAACCTCCTCTAGCTGGTGTAGATAGCGGATCACACACATCAGTGTGAACAAGACTCAACACCTCCTTGGCTCTATCCGCCTTTGGTGGAAATGACCTATTGGTCATCTTTTCCATCAGGCAGGATTCACACTGAGGCCAACTTTCCAATCTCAATGAGCCTAAAGGCCCATCATGGATTAGCCTCTGAATCCTGGTTGAGTTAATATGACCCAACTTTAGATGCCAAAGGTACGAATCATTGATATTGGTCTTTCTCTTCTTAGTTAAAGGTTCAGACTGAGCGTTATTTGATTGGTTGTTAATTGGGTTTAAAAAGAACAGATTACCATACATGTGCCTAGTACAAAAAATTTATTCATCTCTACTGATAGAAATACCAAAATGGAAAGATCCAGAATATCCTTGATTAATAAGTTTTGCAACTGAAATCAAATTCTGATGAAAATCAGGTACATATAAAATATCTTTTAAAACCACTATCTTATTACAATAAAAAATAAGATCCAACTCTCCTATTGTAAGGGCCTACACTTGTGCTCCATTATCCAGTCGAAGCCCATGTTCGCCCTTCTTGAGTCTTCTTATCTTTCTAAACCTCTGCAAGGAGTTACAGATTTGATCAGTGGCTCCTGAATCAACAATCCAAGTGGAAGTTGATCCTACCCTTTGATATGGACTCTAGATAGAAAACATTACCTGTGGGGTTTTCTTGGTTTGAAGATTTGGACACTCCTTTTTCCAGTGTCCCTTCTTGCCACATTTGAAGCACTTACCCTTTGGTTTCTCCTTGGGCTGGTTCTTGGGCTGGGCTGCTGCATTCCCCTTCTTCGCCTTGAACTTTCTGGGTTTAGGCCCAGTTCTTGAGGAAGAAGCCTTAGCAATCATAGCCTTTGACTGTGGCTTCATGACCTTCTCCGCCATCTGGAGCTCCTTCATCAATTCACTTAAACTCATGTTCAACTTGTTCATGTTATAGTTTAACTTGAACTGAGTGAATGAGCCCAATAGAGATTCGAGAACCATGTCCACTTGGCTCTCGGGGTCAATGACAGTCCCTAAGATTTTTGCCTCCTCGAAAGCAGCAATCATCTTGAGCATATGCTCTCGGACTGATGCTCTCTCAGCCATCTTAGTGTTAGCAAAGTTCGAAGAGCCTCATGCCTTGCGGGCCGGCTCTTGTCCGCGAACATAGTAGCCAATGATTGACTAATGTCATATGCAGAAGCCATGTGCTCGTGTTTTGATTGGAGCACATTAGACATGGAGGCTAACATATAGCAACGTGCCATTTCGTCAGCCTTCTTCCACGCCTTCTCAGCCTCTCGCTCTTCGACGGTGGAACCTTCCCCGATAGCAGGGCAGGTCTCGTAAAGGACATACTTATACTCCTCAGCTGTGAGTATTATGTCCAGGTTCCTTTTCCAGTCCACATAGTTTGGACCCGTTAACTTATTCTCCCTGAAAATAACGGCCAATGGACTAAAAGAACCTCCCACCATTTCTGAAAATCGAAAAATAAAGGAAAGAATTTAGTTTGTGAAAATAAAATAAAATTTGTGCGCTAAAAATAATTTGGTTCTTAAGAAAACTGACATAGCTTTTTGAGAAGATTAACAGTTTCCTAAGCTAAGTGTAATAACCACCTCAAATTAATTTTCCTTCTAGGTAATGATCTAGAGGATAACTCCATCGTGGGATGGCCATTTCTTCTCATTTCCTATGGACATACCTCACATTATAACCTCCAACGTGGGCTGGCCGATCATAGTACGTGCCCCGGGTTATTAATTACATCATTCCATTAGATCTAGATCCTTGTAGTATCCCCATCCTATACGGGTTCACTCTCAGGGTGACGCGAGGGGACCCACAATCTCTAATGAGGACCGTGATGGAAGCTGTGGGGCCGTTGGAACCCCTCTCTCACTTAGTCTTTTAAAATAAAGGTTTTCTGGAAAAATATCCTTTTGAAATTTCCATTAAGTTTTTTCTTAACTCAAAAATAAAATACCTAAGTCCATTAAAATCTCTATGTCAAGGCTTATATCCTTTGAGAGAATTCTCCATGGACTAATTTTATTTAAGTGAAAACTTAATGATTTCAAAAATTTTCCAATTAAAACTTTCTAGAGACTTTGGTCTCAAGTTTATTTGACAAAATTATTTTTCTAGTCCAAAACAAAACAAAAATGGCTCTCCATTTTAATTTACAAAAATATCTAAATCCAATATATTTTCTATGCCAAAGATTAAATCCTTTGAGAAAATATTCAAGGATTAATTTTTGTACAAATTAAAATAACCATTTAATTTTTGAAGAAAAATATTTTTCTTGTCAAAAATGTTCCCAAAGACTTTGGTCTTTGAGGAAAAACGCACATAGGTACATAAAAAAAATAGTATGCTCGAAAACAGTTTACGTTTTCATGCTTTTCTATTTTTTAAACCTAAGTGCCCAAATAATAGAATTAAACACATTAATTAATTAATTAATTAATTAATTAATGATCTTGTTTAATCCTAAAATCCTTTACTAATATTTTTCATGCAATTATATTCCAAGAATATAAATATTGCAAAAATACTAACTTCGCCTGGTATGTGACCCAAAACGAAAAAGAAAAAAAAGAAAAAAAATTGCAAAAAATAGTTGGCGGTCCACTGCACCGCCGCATCGGATCCGCGCCCGCATGGCCTGTGGTCCACCGCGGCTGCGGTACACCGTGCCGCACCGGATCACCTTCATTGCAGCTCGTGGATCAGCCCGCCCCCGCGCCCACGACCCGCAACCGTTTCTCCTCAGCTGTCGACCTGCGTGCGACCCGCGTGTTTATCTGAATGGAGGCTCCGACCCAACTGCATGACCTGCGCGGATGAATTGCAATTCATCAATTTGAAATGGCTCAAATCTCCTCCAAATCGGCTCTGCTTGCAGCAAATAGCCGGACGGCTCTAGGCACAAAAATGGCAGCGGCTCGGCTTGGCTACACGGCTTATGAATAGTGCCTCCTTCTTCGTTTTTTCATCTGTTTCGCGCGCGATTTGCAGAGCTTCTTTCCTTCGACTTTTGCTTATTTCTTTGGCTTCTTTGGACATTTTTACTTACAAAAACTCATCCAAAACAAAACCACAACCGCCTATACCCATTAAAATTGGGTTTACACGATCAAACATCAAAGCCAAATTTTTTTTTACAGAGGCTTATGCTTCAACGATGAAGCTCACAGAGATCCTATCCCATACCAAAACAACGAAGGATCACATGTATAATCATCTTCTCCATTTTTATTAACTACCATGCTCCCTATAGTAATCATAGAACTATTGGCTCTGATACCACATTGAGGGACGGGAAAAACAGAGAGCATGCAGTGACAAAAAAAAAAAAAAACAAAGAAGGAAAAAAAAAAAAAACCAAGCCTTAAAGGCCACATGGAAGCGTGAAGATCATACATTTGTGCTCCTTAAGCCTTCTAGGTCGAGTAGAAATGGATTGAACGACAGGAATTGCTTCGCCTTGCCCACTTGAAAAAGCTTCCAGTTGAAAACCCGCTAGCCTTCTATTTTGCCTTATTTGCATGAACGCCAAGCTTTCTAGCTATCGGAATATTCAAAAACAAGAAGAAGACACAGAGGAGGGAGATGTCTGAGATAGAAAGAGAGCGGCATGAGGCTTGTGGCTCTAATACCACATTGAGGGACGGGAAAAATAGAAAGCATGCAGTGATGGAAAAAAAAACAGAGAAGGAAAAAAAAAAAAAAACCAAGCCTTAAAGGCCACACGGAAGCATAAAGATCATACATTTGCGCTCTTTTAGCCTTCTAGGTCGAGTAGAAGTGGATTGAACGACAGGAATCGCTTCGCTTTGTCCATTTGAAGAAGCTTCCGGTTGAAAACTCGCTAGCCTTCTACTTCGCCTTGTTTGCATGAATGCCAAGCTTTCCAGCTCTCGGAATATTCCTTTGCCCAATCTCTAGTCGGTGAAGACAATGGTGAAGAGGAATGGTCTCAAATCTCCTTAGTTCACTTCCTATTGATTAGCAAAGAAAAACAAGAAGAAACAGAGAAGAGGAAGGCTTGAGAGTGAGAGAGTTACGTGAGTTTTCCAGAGAGGGACGTGAGTCTCCTTTTGGTAGGGAAAAATTAGGGGTTTTCTCTACCAGAGACTTGTTTATTAGTTAGACAAAACTCGGTCTCTCATTCTCTGATAAATATATCCCCGGGATATCATGTTTCAAAACACCCGGATGTTATCCTGAGAATCAGTTTGGCTTAACCCTAAACTCCTCTTAACCGTATCTAGAAAAACCCTACGGTCCAAGCTATTGGGCCAAAATAATATTTATTATTTCTCTTGTACCCAAAAGGCCCAAAATAATAAACATTAATTATTTATTTCCTGGGCTCATATAAATAACCTAATAAATAATTAATAATCCCAAATGAACCATAACAATTAACATTTAATTATTTATTTCTTGGGCATATATAAATAATCCAATAAATAATTAAACATTAATTATTTCTCCTAGTTTAAACTCAGGTTAATTTCTTAATTATTCATACTGGACCTACACCATGAATAATTAGTTAACCAATTAAACTAGATAATTAATTTCTCTCAACTCCTATTTTATTTATTTATTTATTTTATTCTAGTCTAATAATAAATTAGACTTCCTGAATAAAATCAAATAAAATAAAATCCTCTTGAACTGAGACCAATTCCTCAACCCAAAATTAGTTAGGACTTACGGACTATTCTGAGGACCAAAAAGACACATCGCCCTGGCTGCTAAAATGACCAAAATACCCATACTATATAAATAGCTGTATTTTGCATTTTAAATATTTCCTAATATCACCATAAAGAAATATTGAACTCAAAGACAATGCTGCATTAGCAAAGTCTCCGACCTACAGGTGAAATGACTAAAATACCCCTCTACACATCGCCATACATTTAGAGAGGAAGAAGTGTACTAACACCCCTCTAAATGACATCTACCATCCTTAGGCTTCTAGTCCAATGATCCACGACTTCCTGGAGTGTTTCTGGTTTCCAAGGGAGCTACCCTCAAGTAAACATCTAAGTCATGTTTCCTAGGGCCCTGTACATGCAAGTATCTTGTACATTATGTTCATGTCTCCCTTAAGACAACATTCCTATCCTTAAGGAATGTAAGGAAATAAAAAAATTCAAACATAGCTAAGATAATCATGAATAAAACTTAAGTGATGGGATTTGAACTCATGACCTTAAAGATTAATTCAGAAAGCTCTAACCACTTAATCACAACAACTCTTATTCTTATTTTCTCACCCAAATATTCTTCTTATCTAAACCTTAAACCATCTTCCTATTTTGACCTCAAGAAAAATTACCTTTTTACCCTTTCTACCCAACAAGTATAAATAAGTTATTTAACCTATAAATCATAATTGTAAGGCACATAAAATCATTCAAATAGTATATTTTTATGCAGAATAACATGATATGCAGCCCATCTCCCTTACTCTAAGGTTGGCTTTAGGTGGGGTTTCACAATCTAAATATCTCAATACAAATGTCATACATTCTTCCATTAAATATCCATTAGTAATTGAACCTTTAGGCCGAGCACGATTGCACACATAACACTTTGAGAGTTTTCAAGTATCTTTCAACCAGAAACATCTACTGACATTGAACTGGATTAGCTAACAATGCATCATCGGTCAAATGTATTGGTAAATATTCCATTATATCAAAAGAACTTGGGATGAATGTTTTCTCAAGAAAACATATTATAATTGCAAACCGATTTCGAAGATTCTCAAGATACCTCTCTTTGTTAACTTTGGAACATAGCTGCCTAAAACATGAAGCACTGGCAGCCAATGGGATTCATTGTTGTAGTAAAATGTAAGAATCATGTCTCTTCAAACCTTACAAAGTCTTTCTCCTCATATTTACTCATCGAGAAATATTATAACAATAACCATCAGAAACTCTCAATTCCTTTAATACTATTAAAAAAACTTCAACTTCTGATCTACTCATTGTATAAGGGGCTAGTGGCAAACCGTATCCTATTCTTGAGGGTTTTAAAATTAGAGGCAAAGACTTTTTAATATTCATTACCTCGCAAGTCTTGACGAGCTTTGAACAATCCTCAAGTTGTGTTAATATTTTTGTCCTCGTGTTCCTTTTTAGTGCTTGTCATATTTCAATTCCATCATAGAAAGAAACTTTTTTCCTATAGAGCTTATGTAACGGTTCAAGAAATTTGTGATGATATAAGAAGAAATATTTACTACTATTAGGCAATCGGTATGGCAAATAATCAACATCGCATATTGGACAAGCCCTAGTGTTATGGACACTGTAGCCAGACAGATTGCTATAAGCTAAAAAATCACCAATAGCCCACATAACAATTGCACATAAATGGAACTTCTCTTTTGCCCGAACATCATAAGTAATCACACTGTCGTGCCACAAATCCTTCAACTTCTAGATCAATGGTTGTAAAAAAACATCAATCTTATTCTCTAGACTCTTGGGGCCATCAATAAGAATTGATAAAATAAAATAAGACCGCTTCATGCATAGCCAGGGTGGTAAATTGTATGGCATTAAGATAACATGCCAGTACCTATGTGGTATATGCATATTTGAAAATGGACTAAATCCATCTGAAGCTAGTCAATGCCTAACATTCTGGCAGTCACTTGCAAATTCTAAATGATCCTCATCAAACTTTTTCCAAGCCCTAGAATCAACTAGGTTTCTATAAACTCCATCTTTCACACGACATTCTTCATGCCACCTCATAAGAGATGCAGTTTTTCGAGATATGAATAATCACTTCAACCTTGAAGTTAACAAAAAGTACCTAACATGCTTGCATGCAACTATACTACCCACTTTCTTGTATCTCGAGCATTGCATACCTTTCAATTAGTAATGGCCTCATTTCCTCCCCTGTATATCATGCAATTGTTTTGACATGCATCCTAGACTTTACATTCCATTCCCAACGCATTCATTATCTTACTAGCGTCATAGTAATTTTTGGTAATTTTCACTCCTATTTACTAAAAGCATCCATTAAAAGCTCAAGTAGCATGTCAACGAGACTTATTCGACCACCTATTGAGGACTTTTAAGTATAATAATCTCATAATGAATAACAATGAAGAAAACCTAGTACAACCTGGATACAACTCTACATTTACCTTTTATAACAATTTAAGTATCTCTCTCAAATCTTCAGGCTCTTCAGTTGCATTATCGAAGTCACTAATGCCAGCAGCATCTTGAACCATCCCAACCATATCATCCCCTTGTTTAGTCGAAGGAATGTGGCTACTTGTATTGCTAGAAGATAAGTATGTTTCCCCATGAACACTTCATTTTTTGTACCAACGCATAAAACCTAGCATTTGGTAATGTTGTTTGACCTCTATTGTACTATAAAGATACCTATTATGGCACTTCATACAAGGACAATGGATTTTGGATCTATCAGGTTTGTCTCTTAATGCGAATTCTACAAAGGCATCTAAATCCTAATTATATTCATTACCTAAACGGTCTAGTAAGTCAATCCACGATCGGTCCATCATTCTAATAATATTTGGCATGTTTTTTGTTGATGTATATTATGCAACTTTTTGAAATTATGAAAATATCATATTCTTAAATTTTTAAAAGTATCAATTGATCAACACAAATTTAATTTTAAATTTTTGAAAATTTTTTTGATAGAGTTTCCCTTATAAAGTACAAGTTTTTCAAGCACTAAGCCACTTCAAGATGTGTCAAGAATTTAAGTCACTGAAAAAAAGAAACTTCATTTAATACAATCCAAATTTTTGGAAACTAAAAGGAAGCATTAATGACTATTGAAGGCTGTTTAACACTATCTTCCATTGTTTAACTGAGGAATTAACAGTGTATTCTAAGATGGACCTAAAAAGAAAACTAAAATATAGAAGAGTATTAGAAATTTGAAATCAAAATATTTAAGTTTCAAAATGCTCTAATCTCTCATTTCTTTCTTTCTTTCTCTTTGCTTCTATTTAAAAAAAAATTTGACAGAGCATATCATATAAATTTAACATTTTCCGGGCACTAAGCCACTTCAAGATGTGTCAAGCATTCAAGTCAACCAACAAAAAACACATGAAATCAATTCAATCATTTAGTAAAACTAATTTAAGTCCATATAGCATGAAATTAATTTAAGCATAATCACCTATTACCCATGAGAAGTGATCACCTATCACTCATGGGGATTATGAAGATGATTTTCTTACCTATGTAATGCTTCTCTAGATAGTCAAAGAAACAAGTTTCCCTTCTAACCTGTGCAACATAGTAAATACTACTTAATTAGACAAATTAAGAATAAAATTAAGAAGAATAAAAAAGAATAAAAGCACATTATTTAACAAGAAACTATGCAATTATAGTAAATTGATAATACATACATACATACATACATACATACATACATACATACATACATACATACATACATACATACATACATACATACATACATACATATATATATATATATATATATATATATATATATATATGAATCTTCTACCTCATCCCAACTACATTCGTAGAATTGTGTCTTCAATTCTTTTAAAAGAAAAATTATTACATAAAATAATTTCAAGTAGAGTCCAATGTAGCACCTAAATTAATTTTATGTCCAAAATTAGTTACTAAAAAACATTATAGACTTAGGAGGAAAAAAAGTTATAGCCTTGTAATCAAGATAATTGCTATACTTGCAATTAATATTGAAAAGAAAAAAAGTGAGGTAATTGTTGAAATCTCCACAAATAAATTAAATTTAGAAAAATAAAAAGACTAAATTATTTGAAATACTTTTAAAGAATTCACATTAATTAAGGTCTAGCATAAATTTTCAAAGAAAAAGACTAAATTATTTTTATTTAAAATTATCTTCAATTTCCATTCGTTTTCTAGTAATTAGTATATACTTGAGCATGCATTCCATGCGAAATATACAAAATGCCAAAACATGGCCAAGTTATGTATCTAATATGGCAGTGGTAACTATAAACAATCAATGAACTAGTAGTAGCTTTAAACCGCTACCGCTACTTCTAAAAAATAAACTAAAATCAAATCTCTTTAAATCTTTTTACAAGAACAAGAACTAAAAATGAACTAAATCGCTTCAAGAACAAGACTTCAAAGCTATTTACAAGACCTAAAATCAACTTTAAACTGCTACTACTAAAAATGACTCAGTTTGTGCATGAACACATTATCTCATTGTCTAAATTTAATTTAGAACTTTTATGGAGTGAATTTTAGTTAATTTAATTACTACCAGATCAAAATAATCAATTACTTGTTGCATAATTTGAAAAGGTTTGATTGTTAAATATTAAACAAAAAAATAAAAATAAAAGAAAGAATACTCCAACTCAACACAAAAGTATCATCTCTATATTCTAAAATATAGGAAATGGGTAAAACATAGCCCCCTGAAATAATTTCTACAAGAAACTAGTAAATCTAAAAGAAATCTACAAGAATTTCTACATTCTAAGACAATCCGTAAATATGAGAAATGCGTGAAATAACAATAATAAAACAGCCACATTATTATGATAAATAACAAAAAACACTGTTGTTTGAACTTATCCAATAATTATTGCGGCAGCAATAGAGGAACCCCGATAGTAGCGAGCGAAAATGGGTGAAGAAAAGAAGGCTGGAAAGGAAGATCCTCGGAGGAGCGCCGAGAGAAGAAGAAAGAAGTTGGAAAGGAAGGT
>JANUWF010002841.1:0-47278 GCA_026120185.1 Voacanga thouarsii | reverse complement strand
GTGACTTCTCATGATTTCTGTAGCAGTTGTCATGTGTTGTCATGTTTCTGTTGCAACACATTTGAGATAGATCCCAAAATGTTACAGTGAGCCATCTTATTAGAACTCAACCACTTATCATAAACCTCATTTTGTTCACGTGTGGATTGTTCGGTAGGCTTAGCAGGATATGATTCAGTTAGCACGTTTTTGAGCTTCTCAGCAGTGAGTACAATTATGAGATTCCGTTTTCAATCAATAAAATTTTCTTCAACCAGTTGGTTCTTTATTAAAATTAGAGATAAAGTGTTAGAAAAACATATGAGCCATTATATCATGATGCATGATCAATATAAATTATTATAACATGATGCATGATCAATATGATAATATGTTAAATAGTAATAAAAATTCCTATCAAAATACAATAACCTAAAACTTTACAGTAACATGCACCTCTTTAGGAGATAACAAGGTAACTTATAGTTAGGCTAGGATATACAATCTAAAACCCCAAAGTAATATGCACCTTTATAGGAGATAACAATATAACTTATAGTTATGCCTAGATCACCCCATTAAAATTAATATATCTTACATCTATATGCAATATTAGTTTTAGTGTCGTTAATATTTTGGCCATCATAGATATTATTTGGATATTCTATAAGAAGTCCTTATAATGTCTTTGATTTAAGTATAACCCCTATATTCAATTTTTTTTTTAAATAAAGTTTTCAATCCAATCACATCACCTATAGGGTAATTATGAATGAATTAAACTTAAAAAATAATAATTAAAGAAATTTTTTTGATGCCCAATCTTGTAATCAATATAACGTAGCCTTCCTATAGGGAGACCATTTAAAATGGCACGAAACAAACGTTAATTTTACTAATGGGCAAATAGGGAAGGCCTAAGGTTAATTACAATTAACCATTTTACACTTATTTTTTTTAATTTAATAAAAATATTTATTTATTTATTTATGCATAACTAAATAGTACCTCGAGTGGTATTAATGCAAACTATATGATATGTTAACATAAATGATTTATAATTCAATCAAAATAATAAAATATAGTAAAAACTATAAAATAAAATAAAATAAAATAATTTTATGGCCAACCTAGACACAAAAATAAAATTACAAAATTACAATTGAAAATTTAATTGGCTAACAAAATGGCTAACTCTTCAATCTTCTGCAATATTAATTTGTTGCAGCAAGCTTAAGTCACATGATCTGCAGTAGAATAGTGGTTAAGCCTCTTCTCATTCCTGCCGAAGACCTGGGTTCAAAACCCCTCAAAGGCAATGTGCATTCTTTTTTTTTTTTTTAAATAAAGGGAAATGGCCTTATGCCACTGTGCCGCTGTTGCGTGGCCCACTAGGCTAGCCCAATCGCTAGGCCGTGCACGTTGCGACTGGGCCACGCTGGCCATTGGGTTGCTGTATCTGTTGGCCCATTACTGGGCTAGCCCAGCACCAAGAAACTGCTTCAGCAAACATCACCTAGAAACCTTCTACGTTCCGGCTTTGCTCGAATGAATATTTACATTTTTTTAATAACAAAAAATAAAATTAAAAGAAAACTCAAAAGGAAAATATGGAGACATAATCCACCAATTTTGTTACAAGACTCGATAATACTTACACATATTCACCAAATAAAAAACTATGACTATAAAATTATTTTAAATAGAATTAATCAAATCATTCACCATGAATATAAATACATTATTCCTACACTGTTCAACTAAATATATACATAAAAGATTTAATCTTAACATATAAACGCATATCAGAACCTAACTCTGATATCAATTGTTAGTTATAGGACCGATATATTCATTTGTTAACTAGAATAAATCTTTTGAGTACGTAAAAACGTATCATATCTTTGTAGATATCGTCTTCAACAATATGATTCTTGAAGTCTTTGGCCTTCTAGTAGTGCTCCAGACCCCTAAGCCTTCTTCAATATAATCTTCCTGGACTAGAAAATTGCTAATCGTATTTTTTTCTCTTTGTAGAAGGTGGACTCATACAAAAATTGAGAGAACGTTGCTTCTCACATATATTGAAAATAGAGTCGATAAACCAATATGTATAGTTGATTTTACTCTCAAAATATGAATCTAGAATAAAAAAAGTATAGTTGGGTATAACTATTTCCACTTATCTTATTCCATCTCAAAAATGATTGTTGGTTTCTTGTAATTTTCATTAATAAATTATAAATATTTATAATTTATTATTGTCCCATAATTAGGAGCTACTGAAGGGACCTGACCGAATACAGTTAGACTAAGCTCTAATAAAGTATTTTGTCAACAAAAAATAATTTATTAATTACATTCCACTCTACTAAAAGAATGCAATTGCACTCTTAGACTAATTGCAATTATTGGAGTCAATAATTATATCCTTATGATTGATCGATCCAACAAATACTTGATTTCCCTTTGTTCACTAATATTCCCGAGAAAATCTTCTAAACAATCAAGTAGGATATGAACAAAAATAGCATCCCTTCTAGAAAATAGCATCAAATCATCAATGAAGGCAAGATGAGTTATTCTATGATAAGCACATTTAGGATGAAGATCAAACCCAGTATCCAATGACTCCACATTTGTTTTCCTAGAAAAATATTCAAGGCATACAATAAACAAGAAGGGTGAGATTGTATCTCCCTACCTTAGGCCCTTAGCACCCGTAAAAAAGCCATGAAGGGTAGCATTGATGGAAAGAGAATAAGACACAATAGTCAAACATTGTCGAATCCAACTAACAAATCTGTTGGGGAAGCCCAATTCAATCATTAGATCCATAAGAAAATTCCAATTCATACTATCATATGCTTTTCACAAGTCCATTTTAATCGTACACCATGGGTACACCCTCTTTTAGCCATAAGATTTTAGCAATTCTTGCACAAGTAGGATATTATTAGCTAACAACCGATTGCCTAAAAAGGCTACTTAGGCTTGGTTAGTAATACACTGTAAGACTGGCTTCAATTTTTCTGCAAGCACTTTAGAAATTATTTTATAGATGACATTGCAGCAAGAAATAGGCTTGTAATTCCTGTTCGAATATGTTATATTTCAAAAGGAACTCAATCTCACATTAAAAGTTTAATGAGTTTCAAACACTATATATTATATTACAAAGAGTTGGGCTAGTAAATATCTGAAAGAGATGGGACCCTTGCACGCATGAGTTGGAGCAATCCAAGTGTTAAACGGTGGATTTGCCCCTTCTCCCCTCCTTCGCGTGTGCAAGATAAGTGAGCCCAGATGGGGGCCATGTTTTCGTGGAAAGGTTTGTTTTATTCTAATGGGATAATGTTATCACAATTCAAGTCACACTCTTTTCTACTATTCTTAATTTTTTTCCACATTCTAAAGGACTATGGCTTCATCTAACGCTCCGACTGCTACCACTATTCTTGTCAACAGAGGTCAGAGTTGAAAAGATAGTGTTGCCAGGAAAATTCATTACATATATATTGATTAAAAAATTACTAGAATCCTGGAATGATTATAAGAATAGTTTAAAACATAAGCATAAATCTCTTTCCTTAGATGAGCTCGTGATACATATCCTGATAGAGGACACTAATAAGAAGAAACCTAATGCTACCAAAGTAAATGAGATGGCATTGGAGGCAAATTCAGTACAAGGTAACTATTCTAAAAGGTACAACAATAAATCTCATGATTATAAACCCAAAATTTCTAATCCCAATTTTAAGAAAAAGAAAGGCTCTTGTTTTGTTTGTAGAAAACCTAGACATTATGTACCATAGTGTAGAAAAAGAGTAAGAAATGACAAACCTCCTAAATCAAAAGCCAATATAGTTGAAGGAGATGATGTGATTGCCGTGGTTATTTCTCAAGTGAACATTATGTCAAATGTTAAAAAATGGGTGGTAACATCTAGGGTTGCTCAACATATTTGTACAAATCGAGAAACTTCTTCCCCTTACAAATCTATAGAAGATGACGATGAAGTAATCTACTGTGGAGATTCAAGAACTGCAAAAGTTCTGGAAAGGATAAGGTACTTTTAAAATTTACTTTAGGAAAAACTTTAGCCCATAATGATATACTACATGTTCTAACTATTAAAGCTAATCTTATCTCTGTGGTTTTGTTGGAAAAAGTGGGTGTAAAATTATCCTTTAAGTTTGACAAAATTATCATGACTAAAAATAATATTTTTGTGGGAAAAGGATTTTTTTTTTTTTAATTAGGGACTCTTTGTACTCAATGTTTCTAATGCAATAAATGAAAATGCTTCTTCTTCTACTTATTTTGTTGACTCATTTAATTTATGGCATGCTAGATTAGGATATGTTAATTTAGGTTATCTTAAAAAAAATGCAATCACTTGATTTGATTTTTGGGATTGATTCTTCTTATATAGAAAAATATCAAATATGTGCTAAGACTAAAATAACTAAAAAAAATATGTTTTTCTGTTAATAGGAAAATAGAATTATTAAACCTAATTCATACAAACTTAGGCAATTTAAAATAAACCATGACTAGAGGAGATAAGAGATATTATGTAGCTTTTATATATGACTATTTAAGATTCACTAAGTTATATTTACTTAGAAATAAAGATGATGCCTTTAGTGCTTTATGGTTTAATAAAATTGATGTAGAAAACCAACTTAATAATAAAATTAAATCTACTAGAGGTGGAGAATATTTAGCCCTAGATGATTTTTTTTTTTGAAAAATAAGGCATTATATATGAGATAACTCTCCCTTATTCATCTGAATCAAATAGTGTAGTTGAGAGGAAAAATAAAACACTTGAAAAAAATGATGAACTCTATGTTAGTTAGTTCCTCTATAGAACAAACAACAACAAACTAAGCCTTAATCTCAAGAAACTTGAGGTCAGCTACATGAACCAATATCAGGCAACGTGTGGTGATCCATATGAATGATCTCTCTCTACTTCCTTCTATCGACCATCATACTCTCATCCAAATCTAACAAAGACATATATCTCCTAATCACCTCTATTTATATCATTTTAGGCCTACCTCTACCTGTATCTAACTGATTATACCTCACTCCCTCAATCCTCCTAACAGGAGCGTCCCTTGATTTTCTCTTTACATGTCCAAATCAACACAGACGGCTTTCTCTCATATTTTTCTTAATAGATGCCACTTCTACCTTTTCTCTAATGGTCTCATTTCTGATTCTATCCTTTTTAGTATATCCACACATCCATCGTAATATACGCACCTTAACTACTTTTATTTTGTGAATATGATATCTTTTAACTGCCCAACATTCTGTGCCATATAGCAAAGCAGATCTTATGGCTTTTTTATAGAACTTTTCCTTTAGATTAAATGGTATATTACGATTATATAGAATACCAGTCGCACTCCTCCATTTCAACCAATCCGTCGTAACTCAATGTGCAATGTTGCCATCAAGCTCTTCGTTTTTCTGAATAATAGATTCTAGATATCAAAAGCAATCACCTACTGCTATATCTTTACCATCCAAAGTTATGATTTGAGCTATATTTTTGCTACTACTGAATTTGAATTTCATATACTCTATTTTACTCTTACTAATTCTGAAGCCATTAGATTCAAATATCTGTCGCCACAACTCCAATTTAGCATTTACTCCGGTTCCAATCTCATCAATCAACACAATATCATCAGCACACAACATACACCATGACATAGCCTCCTGTATAGTGCAGGTCAACTCGTCTATAACAGCCGCAAAGAGGAAAGGTTTAAGCGTTGATCCTTAATGCACTCCGATAGTAATAGGAAACTCTGCAGTCACTCCGACGCAACTTCTTACACTTGTACATGCTCCCTCATACATATCTTTAATGAGAGTAATATACTTTAACGATACACCTTTCTTGGCCAGCACCCACCAAACTATTTCTCTAGGCACTTTATCATAGGCTTTCTCCAGGTCAATAAATACCGTATAAAAATTTTCCTTTCTTTCCCTATAATATTCAATCATCTGCCGTAATAAATGAATTGCCTCCGTAGTGGAAAGCCCAGGCATAAAACCAAATTGATTATCTAAAATTTGTATAATGCCTCTTAACCTCTCTTCAATCACCCTCTTCCAAAACTTCATAGTATGACTTATGAGTTTAATCTCACGGTAATTGGTATAATCTTGAACATCCCATTTATTCTTGTACAGAGGAATCAAGTACTCTTCCTCCATTCTGTAGGAATCTTATTAACTCTCTCTCTCTCTCTATATATATATATAGTTAGTTCCTCTATACCTAATAAATTATAGGGTGGATCTATGTTGTTTGCATGTCATTTACAAAAATAGGATTCCATATAAGAAAACTGGTAAGACACCTTATGGATTATAGAAAGGTTATGCGCCAAATTTGAAATATTTAAAAATGTAGAGGTGTCTTTGCTAAAGTGATATTACTTGAACCTAAGAAAAAGGAAGATAGGTTCTAAAATATCTGATCGCATGTTTATTAGATATGTCGAACATAGTATTGCCTATTGTTTCCTTGTTTTGAAAAGTGATGAGCATGATTGTAATACAATTGTTGAAACAAAGAATGTTAAATTCTTTGAACACATTTTTTCACTTTCAAATAAGAATTCTCATGTACCTGTTAATAGAATCTTTGATGACTCTAATAAAGAATTGGGAATGAGTAATATGCCGAGAAAGAATCATTTTTTGGAAATGATTTTTACAATCCTTTAATCTTTTCTGAAGCAATCTCTTCTTCTGATACAAATTTATGGAAAGAAGTAATTAAAACTGAATTAGATTCTATTTTACAATATAAAACTTGGATCTTAGTTGATTTATCTCCTAGGGCAAGGCCAATTGGTTATAAATGGATTTTCAAGAAGAAATTTAACGTTGATGGCTTAGTTGATAAATATAAAGTTCATTTGGTAGCTAAAGGGTTTACTTAAAAGGAAAACATGAACTATTCTGATACTTTTGCTCCAGTAACTAGAATTGCTTCAATTTAAGTTTTATTTGCCTTAGCTTTAATTCATAAGCTTTTGTATATCAAATGGATATCAAAACTGCTTTTCTTAGTGGTCATTTAGAAGAAGAGATTTATGTGACTCAACCTAAAGAGTGCATGGAACCCAGGGAAGAAAATAAAGTTTGCAAATTATTCAAATCATTGAGTAATGGCTTTTCATCCATTGGAGTAGACAAATGTGTATACACTAAAGTTGTAAATGGTGATTGTATTATTGTAAGTCTATATATAGATGACATGCTTATATTTGGTACTAGTTTGAAAGTTATGAATAGTACTAAATTATTTTTAGCTTTAAATTTTGATATGAAAGATATGGGTGTAGCAAAAATAATACTGGATATTAGAGTTATAAGGAGAGGTGATAGTATTATGTTGTCACAAGAACATTATGTTGAGAAACTTCTTATGAAGTTTAATAATTATGATTTGACATCTGTGAGCACTTCTTATGGCACTATAATAGGAATCTATCCAAACAATATGCCAAAGCTAAAGGAGGGGAATGGAAATTCAAACCACAACTTATGAATCCTTGGAGAGTATCAATGAGGTTTTTAATAGAGAAATCAAGAAAATCAAGCAACCAAGCCAAGGACAAAGAGGTTTGTCAAGAAATAGATGCTCAAAGGAAGGCTAAGAGGAATTCAAAGTATCCCACAACTCATATGGAGAGCCATAGACATCTAATGCAACAAGGAGATCAAATTTAGAGTGTAAAAACATAGGATACATGGCCAGAGTGCATGTGTATGCAACTGCCCGTACAAATGGCAGAAGAAAATGCTCCCAGCATCTTGGGTGCACAACCAGATGCACGGCCGTGCACGACTAATTTTTGAAGGCCCGACTCCGGCACAGCTGTGCATGTTAGTGTTGTACCATAGAGGCAAATCACTTGTACATTGTATATGACACATTTTATTTTAATAAAAGACATTATTTATCTTACAGTTTCTTTTGTTTACTTTACGTAATATAACTATTCGATAATATCTCTAGTACAACATTGTGTTAAGAAAATCATGATAGAGATCATGATATGAGATTCCTACTACATTGGATGGCCACTATAGGAAAATTCAAAATTTGCGATGGCCAAAAACCGTCACTGACCGATTTGCGACGGTTTTGCTACGTCGCAAAAAATGCCATCGCAATTTGCGATGGCCAAGGGAAACAGTAGCTATTTGCAATGGTTTTGTGAGGGCAAAAAAAATTCGTCGCAATTTGCGACGGTTTTGTGACGAATATTTTTTGTCAAACTTCGAAAATTTGCTACGATTTTGCGACGAAACGCATTAGCCCTTGTAAAATCCTCGCAAATTGCGACGGTTTTGCGAGGGTCATTGCAAAATTGTCGCTGATTGCGACGGCCAAGGCCCTCACAAAACCATCGCAAATTGCGAGGGCCAAGGCCCTCGCAAAATCGTCACTAATTGCAAGGGACTTGGCCCTCGTAAAACTGTCGCAAATTGCGAGGGTTTTGCGAGGGCCACGACTTGGAGGGTTAATATTTCCCTCGCAAAACCCTCGCAATTTGTGACGGTTTTGCGAGGGCCAAGTTTCTCGCAATTTGCGACGGTTTTGCGAGGGCCAAGTTCCTTGCAATTTGCGACGGTTTTGCGAGGGTCTTGCCCCTTGCAATTAACGACGATTCTGCAATGACCCTCGCAAAACCGTCGCAATTTGCGAAGATTTTGCGAAGGACAATGCGTTTCGTCACAAAATGGTAGCAAATTTTTGAAATTTGACCAAAAATATTCGTTGCAAAACCGTCGCAATTTGCGAAGATTATTGTTGCCGTCGCAAAATCGTCGCAGTTTGTGATGAAATTTTCTAGACCTCGCTCAATCGTCGCAAATTGCGAAAATTTTGCTAGATTATTTTTATTTTTATTTTTATATTTATTTGAAATTATTAGTTCCCTGTAAATCAGTTTTGAAACACCATACAAACAAATGCCAAAACCATATTCATAATCCAAAAAATAATATAAAAAATTAAAACTAAGTATGAATAAATATAATTAAAATACTGAAACATAATATAATATAAAGTACTACAAAGTATGAATATATTACAAAATGCCAATACTCGCAAATATCATTCCAAAAAAATTACATTTGTATAACACCAGACATAGATATAGCAACTTTATGTTTTATCTATCTCTTTTCCTCCGGCCTGTGCAAGTCTAAACGAAAGATTCCTGCAAAAATAGAAGGAGATGAAATTCCCAACAATTAGACAAAATTAGTGTAAAAAATTGTATGTGATGGAATTTAAATAAAAGAAATTAAAAGAATTTGAAATGTGAAACAAATAATAATAAGGATTGATATTAGTCTCTTTCCAAAAGTCTGCCACCTGCAAAGAAAGTAAACAACCATTAAAAAGATTAATCAGGAAAGTAAACAATAAATCATTTTAATTCCACACAATTTACTAATGTTGCAAGGTCATATTTACCAGAACTAAGAAGCTCACATGCATCATACCTGAGTGACAAATCCGAGCAAGAAAATCTTTACATAAAAATTAGTTCTTGCAGTCTCAGCCACTGAGACACCTAATCAAATAAGCCGAAAATCTATCCGAGATCTCTACAAAAAATCCAAGAATTTCCAAAAGTAAATAGTGGCAGATTTTGAAAATTTTTTGACAGAATCTCCCCTATAATTGGACATTTTCTAGGCACGAGGCCACCTCAAAATGCGATTCCAAACAACAAAGACGGATCATTCATTTATAGGAAAAAAAACAAAAGAAAACTAGGGGTAATCACCCATTACTCATGGGGAATCCAACATATGAATTCAACACTAAGGCAATTTATATGAAATGGAGGAAAAATGAAAAATACACTACAATGATAAGTGGGGTACTGGCACGGTATTATCTCTCCATTGATACACTTATCACTCCAAGCAATCCTACAAAGCATGAAATGTAATCAACAATCATGTTAGGAGCATGGAAACTCTAGCCAATCCCCATAAATGAAATGAAATTGTGACTGAACCAAAATTTTCTACTTCAAACATATATAACAGTAGGGCTACTCACCCTTAAATCCGGTGTATGGTGCTGAAAGCATACATGTTCTTCTTTGCTTCTTCCATGCTGTGAACAAAAAATGATAAGTACGATGTCCACATCATGCAAACATATTGCAAAATTCATTAATCTCAAGTAGAAGATGACTAATAACAGTCTTCTTTTTACCAATAGTTGCATGATGTAGAGTAGTGGCCTATTCACCAAGTTGGTTTAGATGACTGCTCAACTATAAAATTCAAAGTATTTATAATATAAATTGAGCAAAGTTTCAGCCCCAAAAACACACATGTTTACCTTGTCAACCTGGTCAACATCCAGTCCATTTTCAAGAAGCTTATCCAGTAATCTTGTTCCCTGTACCATCCAACAAAATTATAAAGGCAATAGATTAAGTGATGTATTAGAGATAGATGTATGGCGTCCATAAGGACATTTGCATCAAAATAAAATTCCTTGGGTCTTCCTCTCAACCTTCTCATGTAAGATACCTATACAATTCAGTAATTATTCTATACCAGTGTTCCATGATATCTTGGTCCCAATATTTAAATATGTAATAAATAATCTATGATTATATTATTTGTAATTAATAATATTAATTAAGAAGACTAGTTAAAACTTCTTCAGAAAACTCTTTGCCTATCTATAGCTATTTATAGAATCCCTAGTTGTGCAGAAGAATACTCCACATACTCCCTTTTGCTTTTTCTTTTCCCGGTCTGCATATTTAATTCTCAAATTTGAATCATTTGCCTCTGTTTTTTTTTTTTTTTTTTTTTCCCTCTTCTGGAAGTAACAATGCAGGAGTTATGGTGCCACCTTTCACACTTTCACAAGATGGAATAGAGCTGCAGTTTGCAACTAACCACTTAGGTATACTTGCTTCTATTGTCTTTTGAATTCTAGTGAGTGCAAAGTTTGAGTGAATTTCCATTCTTTTCATTAATATTATCTTTGTTCCTTTGGTGCTCTATTCCTCCATTATCTTGAATCATGACATGATAGATTTAGCTTTTCTTGTGACTATCTTAAGTAGCATTCATAAAATTAACCCTAAGTTTGCCAGTGACATACAAACCTTTAAGATTTTCTAAGTATTTGGTTTATGGGACACTTCGATATCAGGTAGAAATCCCAGGAAAATTAGTTTGAAGGTTAAGAATTTGATTATTTATTATTTATATTAGACTTTCAATTCACTCCATCAATTCCCGTAGGAAACTAAGTTAATTCTGCCAGAAGTCTAATCTTAAAATTTTAAATTTGACCACAAAAATCCCAATTTCACTGAAATCCAAAGCCCATAGAAACACATTCATCAAAAAGACAAATTAACACATCAAACTCAGCAACTTTGAAGTTAAACAAAATGTTAAATCATTTGTAAAAGCTAAAAAAATAGGAAATTAACCTTTACAATTCTGAAGAGTGAGAACCCTCAGGCAAGGAAAAACAGTGGCAATCACGAAAAGATCGGAATCAGTCACGCTGGGCCCGAACACAAAGCTTTTTCCTCTCGGTGCTTTGTAAATGAAGCCACCGGTGGCAGAAGCCATTGCAGGCTTGCCTAGGGGATGGGGGTAGCTCGTGTGGTGGGGGGGCAGCGGGGGTTGGTGATGGGGGAGGGGGCAGAGGCGGGGGGAAGGGAGAAGGGGGGCGCTGCGGGGGTCACCGAGAGGGGAGGGGGCGGAGGCGGGGGAAGGGAGAAGGGGGAGGGGGCAGCTGCGGGTCGCCAAGGGGAGAGGGGGCGTAGGTGGGGTGGTCTCGGTGGGGAAGGGAGAAGGGGGTGGGGGAAAGAGAGAAGGGAGAAGGGAGAAGGGGGGTAGCTCGTAGGGTGGGGGGTGGCGGGGTGCGAGAGGAGGGGAGGGGGCGGAGGCGGGGGAAGGGAGAAGGGGGGCGCTGCGGAGGGTCGCCGAGGGAGAGGGGGCAGCAACGGGGTGTGCTCGGCGGGGAAGGGAGAAGGGGGTGGGGGAAAGGGAGAAAGGAGAAGGGGGCGGGGAGGGCGGGGGGGGGGCGGGAGTCGGACCGGGGGGCAGCTCGCGGGGGTAATGGGAAGAAGAAGAAGAAGAAGAAGAAGAAGAAGAAGAAGAAGAAGAAGAAGAAGAAGAAGAAGAAGAAGAAGATTGTGAGGAAGAAGGAGGGGGAAAAAAAAAAGGAGGGAGCGGAAATTTTCAGGAAATTTTTAAATTTTTAAAAAATTTTTAACTATTTCATCGCAATTTGTGACGAAAAAATTAAATCTAGTTAATTTCTAACATGTAGGAGATGAAGAACATTACAAATTGATCTCTACATTATAATTTCATCAATTTTTTAGTGATCTAAACAATAATATAATATTTGAATTATTATTTTTATATATTTTACTTTATACATCACTTAATCAAAGTGATAAATAAAAGAATTAGACATATATATATATATATATATACATACATATATGTTATAATATATATATATATATATATATATATTAAACCAAAGAGATACTTATATACATTGTAAACTACATAAGTATATACATATACTTATATATTAGAGTAAGTATATAACATAATAGAATTAACTATATATATTACAAACCGATCTCTACATTATAATTATCACTATTTTTTTAGTAATCTCAACAATAATAATAGTATTTGAATTATTTTCCTTTATATATTTTACTTTATACACCAATTAACCAAATGGATAGATCAAAAAATTAGACATATGTATATACATAGCTATATGGTATAATATATATTAACATGTAAGAGATGAAGAACATTACAAACCAATCTCTACATTATAATTATCACTATTTTTTTAGTGATCTCAACAATAATAACAGTATTTGAATTATTTTTCTTTATATAGTTTACTTTATACACCACTTGACCAAATGAATAGATAAAAAAATTAGACATGTATATACATAGCTATATAGTATAATATATATTAACATGTAGGAGACGAAAAACATTACAAACTGATCTCTACATTATAAATTTCACAATTTTTTTTGTGATATCAACAATAATAACAGTATTTGAATTATTTTTCTTTATCTATTTTACTTTATACACTACTTAATCAAAGTGATGGATCAAAAAATTAGACATATATATACATACCTACATGTTATAATATATATATTAAACTAAATAGATACTTACATACATTGTATACATGTACTTATATATTAGAGTAAGTATATAGCATAATATAATTAATTATATATATTTACTTATGCAATACATTAGGTGTAAAACATGACATAATTACATATACAAAATTATAATAAAATGCACAAATTGAGACATGTTATTTAAAATATTTCAGTAAATTTGTCAAAATACACCACCACATAAACACATAAATAAAATTTTAAAAATTTAAAAAATTTTAGATTAAACCCTATTTTGTCCCAAAACCCTCGCAAATTCGTCGCAATTAGTGACGGATTTGCGATGAATTAGGGTTTTGAGATTTTTCAAAAAATTTTCATTGATATATTTTTTAATTAAAAATATTTGACTATCGCAAAACCATTGCAATTTGCAAAGGCTTAAATGCCGTCGCAAAACCCTCGCAATTGCGAGGGTTTGCGATGGACATTCAATTTTTTTAAAAAATATATTTTTAAAAAATAATTGACCGTCGCAAAATCCTCGCAATTTGCGAGGGTTTCAAAGCCGTCGAAAAACCCTCGCTAATTGTGAGGGCTTTGCGATGGATATTAAAAAATTTTTAAAAAAATATTTTTTTAAAAAATAATTGACCGTCGCAAAACCCTCGCAAATTGCGAGAGTTTTGCAATGGACATTCAAATTTTTTTAAAAAAATAATCGGCCCTCGCAATTTGTGAGGGCTTTGTGACGGACTTTCAAAAAAATTTATTCAAATATTTTATTTTAAAAAATCATCGCAAAATCCTCGCAATTTGCGAGGGTTTATAGGTCGT
The DNA here is from genome assembly GCA_026120185.1 of Voacanga thouarsii. Lineage (NCBI taxonomy): Eukaryota > Viridiplantae > Streptophyta > Magnoliopsida > Gentianales > Apocynaceae > Voacanga > Voacanga thouarsii. The sequence continues at coordinate 33,224 of JANUWF010002841.1, read as the reverse complement.
CGCAAAACCCTCGCAAATTGCAAGGGCTTTGCGATGAACATTCAATTTTTTTAAAAAACAATGTATATTTTTAAAAATAATCGGCTGTCACAAAACCATCTCAATTAGTGAGGGCTTAGAGGCCGTCAAAAAGCCCTCGCAAATTGCGAGGGCTTTGCGATGCGTAAAGACCGTCGCAAAACCCTCGCAAATTGCAAGGACTTTGTGATGGACATTTAAGTTTTTTAAAAAAACAATTGACCATCGCAAAACCCTCACAAATTGCGAGGGTTTGGCGATGGACATTCAAATTTTTTAAAAAAAATAATTTGCCGTCGCAAAACCCTCGCAAATTGCAACGACTTTGCAATGGACATTTAAATTTTTAAAAAATATTTTTCTAAAAAACAATCGGCCGTCGCAAAACCTTCACAAATTGCGAGGGTTTAATGGCTGTCGCAATGCGATGGACATTCAAAATTTTTTTAAAAATATATTTTTAAAAAAGAATAATCAACCGTCGCAAAACCCTCGCAAATTGCGAGGGCACTTTAGCCGACGTAAAATCCTCGCAAATTGCGATGACTTTGCGATGGACATTTAAATTTTTTTAAAATATTTTTTTTAAAAACAATCGACCGTCGCAAAACCCTCGCAAATTGCGAGGACTTTGCTACGAATTGTGTCGGGTATTATGGCCGTCGCAAAACCGTCGTGAATTGCGATAGTTTTGGTCAACTCGCGAGTTAAATGAAAATCGTCGTAAAATGGTCGCTATTAGCGACGGTATTATAGCCGTCACAAAATGACATTTTTCCTGTAGTGGGTGTTAGTACTTAAATAGTCCCTAGTCATAGTATTAATGAGACAGGACATCATTAATGTGTTAAGACTAGCATGTGTTAGACTTCCTGATTTGATCAGGCGGTGGTTCTCATAACCGTGAGTATTGAGATACGCAAAGTTAAAACATGGATGCTTGTTAATGGAACAAGTTCATTAGATGACCTAGCTTTGAGATAATCACATGGATAACTATTTAGTGCCAGTGATATAATCTTAATATTGATACATATCTAGAGTAGTGGGTTCCTAGTACAAGTACTATTGTATTCGGGCCAGAATTAATTCTGGAGGGAGTTGTCACTAATTCCGTACTCCAAGCCGAATGAGATATTGTATGGTGAAATGAGTTAATTGCACTGAAGTTTGTTATTGAAGGGTTCATGTCAAGCCACTTGACTTCTTGGACTTTTGGGTGGTCATGATGTGTTGCTAGATACCACTCATGATATGGGAATATGGGTTTATTAATTGATGAATTAATAAACCAATCCTGGTTAGAATTAATAGGATTAATTCTAATTAATTATGGATTATTAATCTCAAAGACATTTGGATTAATTCATGTTCACTTCCAATTGACTGGGAAACCTAATAGGTCACACACAATAGAGGATTATATACTCAAGATGTTATTTGATAACATAGTGGGGTTAATTGAAAGAAAGAGAAGTTGTTGTGGACAAATTATAATTAGTTATAATTTGTGGTCCAAGTTGTAATTGTGTGATAACCTGATGTTTCCAATTACAATTAGGGAATTCTAATAGGATTAGAATTCTCAGTTTTGGGAAGGGATTTTCGAGTGACATATATGATGAGTCACACGAAACCCTAGCTATGTGTAGAACACACGAAAACAACAGCCACAATCTTCCTCTCTATCTCTCTCGATTGTCTTGAGAAACAATTGTAGCCTCCATCTTGTTTTTGCTAGCACATAAAGTTTTGGTGCTTGAGTATTCCTCTATGTGGAGTACTGTTAGAGATAATCACACACTGTGATTATAGTGGTTAGACATCCAACTCTCGTGGAGTGTGCACAAGAGGATTGTTGGATCGCCCCTCGACTTGAAGAAGAAATTTTGTTCTTCGGACGATCAAACAAAGGTAAAAAGCTGCTACCTTTATTATCTTAATGTCTTGTTTTCCACACATAGGCGGGTCTTGGGATGGTATCTCATTTTATTTTCCATTGCGTTGTATAGGATACGAGCCTAAGATACCCACTAGTGCATAGTTGCATGGCTTGGTGCATAGCCAGCATGCACAACTTTGCATAGTTGCACGACTTGGTGCATGGTCATGCATGACCAATTTTTTGAAAGCCCGACTCCTGCATGGTGGTGCAACTCCAATGCATGGCCTTGCAACCCTCTTAAACACTTATTTTGTTTTGTTTCAAGTTTATTTCGGCCACTGTTATTTTATTCATGAAATGTAAGGTCTTTTAAGACCAAATTAACTTGTTTTAAGCTTTTTTTTTTTTTTTTTTACCAAGATTTGTAACCTTAAGTAGTTTAGGGATAAGGTTCTATATATATGCCCCATTATAACACTATTATGTAAGTTAGATATTATATTTGAAACCAAAGACACTCTTGAGAGAATTCTTGAGGTTTTTCTATGAAGGCTAAGGCCATTTCTTAGGTTTTCATTCCCTACATATGAACCGAGTCTATAGATTCATAAGGATAGATCAAATTAGCTTATCAAAACAGTGACTTTGAACTTGTTTTCCTTAGGTTCTAGAGTAGGAGTTAATCTTGGTTGCCTAAATCTCTTCTTCATTTTGTTCTTGATTTCCTAGCTGAATCAAGGGTTATTGGTAGTAGTTTGGTAGACTTGATTTTTATTTCTAATGTTCCAAATTCTCTACTTAGCCTAGAGTATTAGTGTTTTGAATTGAATATTTGTTCTACACTAAAATTTCTATTTTGAACACTTATTTGGGCCTTGTATTTTCACTCATAAATAGTCACAAAATTCCTTCAAGAATTAGCCCCAAGATCATATCACACTAACTCTCAACTGAAGAAAAATCGTGGTCATCCTGTGGCACAATCGAAATATGGTCAAATTATTGGAAGTTTAATACATCTAATGAATTTCACGAGACCAAACATTGAATATGCTATCTGTAGGTTGAGTAGATATGCTTATAATTCAAATCATGATCATTTGTCTGCTTTAGTAAGAGTAATGTTATATTTGAGAAGAATCATAAACTATGGTATTCTATATGGAGGTTATCCTACTATACTATAAGGGTATAGTGATGCAAAGGGGATCTCAAATACAACTGAGTCAAGATCTACTAGTGGATTTATTTCCCCCCTTAGTGGAGGTGCAAGTGCATGGAAGTCATCTTTGCAAATGATTCTTACAAGATTTTCTATGGAGTCAGAGTTCATAGCTCTGTAATTAGTTGGAATTGAGACTAATTGGTTAAGGAATTTCTTATATGGTATTCCTCATACACCTATGCCTTTAGTATCCATGTACTTTAATTCTCAAACGGCAATTCACATTACTAAGAATACCTTATACAATACAAAAAATCAACACATGAGATTAAGATATGAGGTTGTAAATCAATTGCCAAAAGATAAAATAATTTTCATTGATTTCGTGAATTCAAAAGTGAATTTGGCCGATCCTCTAACTAAACCTTTAGGAAGAAAGTTAATTTGAAACTATAGAGGGGAATGGGACTAAAGTCAATTGAGTAGTCAATTATGACAGGAACCTAACTTATATGATTGGAGATCTCATGAAATAGGTTCATATAGGTAACAATAAGCCAAAATTGATGTTGAAAGTACTAAAAATAAGTTCCACTTATGGCATGTGAATAGTACTTATAATTGCAAATTACTAAGTGAGATTGAGTTAAACTCTTAATGAATTCATATCCCTTATGGGTGGTGTAACTAAGTATTGTACACTTGATAAATTTCACCTATGTGGATGTAGAGCAGGGGCCGTTCCTATTTGCGCTTATAAATTATTAGGCATGCGCACGACCTATTTGCGCAAGACAACAATGAACGACAATATTGTAAGAGTAAAAGTTAAATAATAAAACTTCTAACTTACAATAAGATGTTATTGGTTCATAAAAGTTATAAGTTTCACCAATATCTCTGTAGGTTATGTTTTATTGTTTGATGTTTTGCTTATAGACCATAAGACACCAAACTTAAACTTTTTATCTGTGAATGTAACCTAACATTTCCTTCTCCTCTTTCTTTGTCAAATCTTTTTAAAATATGTGGGGGGTTGTTGAAGTATGTTATATTTTAAAAAGAACTAAATCCCACACTGAAAGTTTAAGGAAGTTTCAAATACTATATATTATATTATGAAGAGTTAGGCTATTAAACATTTGAAAAAGATAAGGGTCTCGCGTGTATGAGTTAGACCAATCCAAGTGTTAAATGGTGGATTTGCCTCCCTATACACGAGATATGCGTGAGCCCAGATAGGGGCCTTGTTTTGCTTCCGTTTATTTTCATTTCTTAACTTTATTTGATTCAATAAGAACATTAGTAGTTTGACCGAGTATTACTCATATCTGCTTCACCTGATTTCGTAAGACTGAGTAATACTCAACCGCTACCATTATCTAACAAGACCGAATAGTGCTCTACCTATGTTTTGACCGTGACCGAATAGTGCTACTTTGAATGAGCTTTTTGCAACAGTATTATTTTTTATCCTATCTCCAATATCTCTCTCTCTTTGACCAGATCTTTTCTCTGCTGAATGTTGCATTCTTTGCCTATAAATAGATAGTTTCTTCCATGCGAATGAACACTGCAGAAACAAAACACTCTTCTTCTTCTATTCTGATATCCTTCTGAGTAGTTGGATTATTTCATTCAGCCTTTTTGTTGTTCCTATATTTCACTTTTTGTGGAAGGACTTATTTTATCCTAATAAAGTTATCGAAATAATCTTTTAAGATAGTATTATCACGATTCAAATTATTATTCTTTTCTAGTTTTCTTAAATTTTTCATACAATTCCCACCTTATTAACATGGTCAGATTTCGAGATAAGAGCAATAATCGCATGATTCAGTTGTTTAAGCATCTTATCCGAATTCTATTCTTGCCAAACATAGATCTCAAGTGGATTATCTCAAAGTTGGACACGACTCAACCTGACACGAATACATCCCTGTCTACCTACCGTGAAGATTTGCTTTCCTTTCTTTCCATATTTCCTTTTAACCTCATTGGTGGGGTAATGCTAAATCAAAATTTGACACGATCACTAAATTATCTTATGATTTGTTTTCTATTGTGATATTCTCGTTCGTGGCACTTACTGATGAAAGTATGCACATGAGAATTTGTGTTTCCTTTCTCTCTCTCTCTCTCTCTCTCTCTCTCTCTCCATATATGGTTCTCACCTGAGCTATAAATTATTAGCTTACCCCGTCAACATTTTTCAATCTCTCAATTGTATTCAGACCGTCTTATAAACTTCAATGGACATCTTGGTGTTGTTAGCCTACCTCATTTATGGACTCTACTACATTTGCATTACTCTATTGAAATGGAATGAAATGAAGTATAGGAGAAGGGGTTTGCCTCCTGGTACCATGGGGTGGCCAGATTTCATGAAAAGACAACGAGCAAGGTTTTTTCTACTCGTATCTCTTACCCCCCTCCCCCCCCAAACAACTCCTACCCTTTTTTTCATTTTTCCTTTGAACTAGTAATGAATTTTGGGCTCTCAATCATCCATTCTTGCCTTTGAACTGTCTTTTCCTTTCAGTTATTCTTTATTTGTTATTCTTTGATACAAAATTGTCTTTCTTTTCAACTGTGCCTAGTTAACATCAGCAAAAATTTGGTTTTTCATATCATGGGGAAGGCTACCCCACCCTGCCCCCTCTAGCATTGCCTCCAGGCCAGAGAAGGAACTAGGGATAAGGGTAGCACTCGCTTCCCAAAATTTTTAAAAATTTTATATTTATATTTAAAAAATTAGATTTTTTTTTTTATAAAAGTCTTTCTGAATTTTATCTTTAATCTTATTTTTTTTTCAAAATTATATATTTTTATATAATTTATCTCCCCATACTAAGTTTCTTATTCCGTCCATACTCTAGGCCAATAGATATGATTTTAGATTTCTTTGCAACAAAAGCAATCATCTCTACATATCTAAAGCTGCATTTGCATCCCTTCAAAAGAAGGAAAGAAAGCTGTATTTGCATCAGCGAGGTTAACTTGGGAGTATTGTTTGTCTAATACATGCTTTTCTGACCTTTTTTTTTCTTCATAAATTTATACCACGGTCAATTTGAGTTATTTGTCTTTAATTACTGTTTTTCTTTTTTATTGAAAAATTTATATAATATCATTTAATGCTTACTGTTCTTAAATGCGTAATTATAATATTGCTAACTTGTCCAATCCGAGCCTTATTAGAATACCAATAAAACAATAGTTTCATTTCTTGAAATTTCAAGTCAAAAGACTCCACTGTTTAAAGTTAAAGTATTTTATTTGCGTCTTTCAAAATTTTCCCAATTTTATTATTATTATTATTATTATTATTATTATTATTATTTTTTGGGTTGGAATATGTTGATTTTAATGAATAAGCGTTTTCATGACAGGTATGGAAATTTTTTTAAGTCTCATATATGGGGTTCTCCTGTAATTACTTCAATGGACCCATGTCTCAACAGATACATTCTTTTGAATGAATCAAATGGCCTTGTTCCAGGGTATGCACAATCAACACTGGATATCCTAGGAGAGCACAACATTGCAGCTGTCAATGGAAGCACCCAAAGGCAAATTAGAGGATCATTAATGCTCCTAATAGGTTCTTCGGCACTCAAAGACCAACTACTGCCTAAGATGGATAGGGATATGAGGGTTTTTCTCCAAAATTGGGATGGCAAAACTACTGATATTCAAGAGAAATGCAAAGATGTTAGTACACTTCAGTGATAAAATTTTGAACTTGTTTGTCAGGCAAAAAACTCAGAGATTATTCTGGTCTAAAAGTATTCCTAAATCACTCTCAACCACCATCTGCTGCTTGTGATTTCAGATGGCATTCTTTATCGCCTTAAAGCAGATTGTGGAAGAAGAATCAGATACAATTCACCATGCTTTTAAATCGGAATTCGATAAGTTGGTTTTAGGAACCTTGTCCCTGCCTATCAAACTTCCAGGGACAAATTACCTTAGAGGATTTGAGGTATAGTTTGTTGATATTTAACTATTTTTCTCTCAAAGTTTTCTGTGTGTCTGGAGAGTCACTGGAACCAATGTCATTTGCAGGGAAGGAAGAATGTAATCAAAATCCTAAGAGAATTGATAGAGAACAGAAGAGCTTCTTCAAAGACTCATGATGACATGCTTAATAATCTATTAGCAAATTCAAACCCAGATACGAGCTCAATGATGATGAAAGAGATGATCAGATAATCACGATTCTAATTTCTGGATATGAAACTATCTCTACAACCACAATGATGGCTATCAAATATCTTCATGATCATCCCGAGGCTTTACAAGAACTGAGGGTGAAGCAACATTCCTTCTTTTCATCACTTTGATTGTCCTTCAATTGAATAATAAATTTTTACTGAATACTAATATACTTCCAACTTATGTAATATGCTTCTTTTAGGATGAACATTTCATGATTCGCCGAGGGAAATTGGAAGGGCAGCCAATTGACTGGAAAGACTACAAAAAGATGAGGTTCACCCGTGCTGTAAGTTATAATTCTTCTTGCAACTTCAACTATCTTTGTTTCAAAGAGCGTACTCAGACTAAAAAAATGATGACTTGAAACTCTATCTGCTAATAACGTTGTAGGCGATCTACGAGACCATGAGGCTGGCTACTGTTGTCACTGGCCTTCTGAGAAAGGCAACGAGAGACATTGAGTTATTTGGTATGATTAGAGATGCTAATGTAAAGACATATTAGTTTGCCTGCATTATGTCTCAGGCATGCCTAATCATTTTCAGAATCGCTATTTTTAATGCTGTACTATGAAACTTCTCTTCTGATCTTGCTATGCAGGCTTTGTTCTTCCAAAAGGATGGAAAATTTATGTCTACACAACAGAAATGAAATATGATTCCAACCTTTACCCTGAGCCATTGAAGTTTAATCCATGGAGATGGCTGGTTAGATACTAAATTTGATTGATTATTTTCTAGGTGCATAGAGTGACTCATAGAGCAACAATATCATGATTTGTTTCTTTGATGCAATGCAGGAGGAGAGGGCGTTGGAGACTCATAATCATTGTTTTTTATTTGGAGGAGGGACAAAGCTTTGTCCTGGAAAGGAACTAGGAATAGTTACCATATCTGTGTTTCTTCACTACTTTGTTACAAATTATAGGTGATTTCCGTAACTTAAACTTCAATACCATTTCTTGCGTTTCTCTTCTCCTCGCCCACCTAGCAATTGATAATAATAATAATAATAATAATAATAATAATAATAATAATAATAATAATAATAATAATAATAATAATAATAATAATAATAATAATAATAATAATAATAATAATAATAATAATAATAATAATAATAATAATAATAATAATAATAATAATAATAATAATAAAACCATTTCATATAAGGGGGTGGGGTCGAAAGTTACTCGTTCACCATTATAGTAGAGAACTGTAATTACCTCTAAACTTTTCTTCAAAGCGAGTATCTTTTATTGATGTAATCTGCTTGATGTTCTGCTAGGTGGGAAGAAATTGGAGATCAAAGGATCAGGGAATTCCTTAGAGTTGAAGCGCCAAATGGATTGCTTGCAAGGGTGTCCAAGTTCTGATGATATAAGACTGATGAAGCCCTATTCATTTCTTCCTCTTTCCCCTTTCTCTTCCCTATAGTTGTGCTAGATGACCATCCATTGACATCTATAGATGTGCTGAAATAATAGGAACATTAATTTATTTGAATAATTTAGATATGTCTGTCATTTAAATAGACTGTCAACATTATCTTTTCAAAAAATAAAATTCAATATCGGATGTGTCAAACTGAATAGATGTGCAGACTCAAGGATCTATAATGCAGTTCAAGTTTTGATTTTGAAAACCCTATGACCATGTCCTCCTTTCATTTGTATGAACGTGTAATCTTGCTTCTTTTATTGCCTTGTTTTGTTTTTTCTATTTCTTTTTCACTACCATTTCGGTCCAGTTCTTTTTCTAGTGTTTACCACAGACCAGCAAATGCATCAAACCCACTGCTGTTCTGAAGGCCTCTATCAGACAATAAAATTATGGGTTTGGCCCAATTTGAACTAAATTGAGGTCCAGAGGGGTCAAATATCAATTAAGACAAATTATATTCTTCTAACATGCTTTACAAGTTACAACAAACAACCATTTTAATTTGTAAAATTCAATTTGTGACAATATGGCTGCTCAAATGGAAAGATATTCCTATTATGAGACAAAATTTCGAATTTGGTGCACATTCCAGCTTTCCAATGCCTCCCCAATTTAAAAGACTTTGCAATGCTCATTCCCCCATAGGCATATATAACTTTACCTACTATCTATCCCAATAATGTATGATAATAACTTGTTTTTGAGGTATACAACTGTTTTGATTAAAAAAAATATATATGTATCGTTACTAGTTGATGAATGCCTAAAATGTATATAACTTCAGGTCATTTGTACTATAACTGCGTAGAAAAATTAAATTGATAACTACTCACTTTCCCTATTTTTATCTTGTTTTATGTAGATTTCATAAAAAAAAAAGATTTATTGGAAAAATAAGATAAAAAAGCAATTAAAAGGCAATTTCAAGGACATAATCAGTGCCTATTAGTACATTCTAATAGCCGTCGGTTAAATTTAGAAAATCAAAGAACTCAAACTACTGGGAGTAATTGATACCGGTCTAAATCGTTGAACAAGTGTTGGTTCATAATTAGACCTTTAAAAAAGTGGATAAACTAGCACCATATAGTACACTTTAGCATGCACCAGTCATGTCGCAAAAGCTATTGTTTTTAGATTTTTAGGGTGTTTTAAGGTGTAAGCTATAAATAGTCCCTTTGAACTTTCATTTGTGAATAAGTTGAGAGGGAAGAAACCTAAAAATGCCCTACAGAGCACCAAGAAGGCACAAGAGAGAAGATCAAAGTTGCCATTGAAGATATTGGAGCCATCTTCAAGAAGATATTTACAAGAGAGAAGAGATCCCACTTGTCTCAGAGTTTTTTTCTTTCCCCTTTGTAATTTTGTCTTGATTTTGTTAGGTTATCTTAGATTTACATTGTATTTGAAAGATTGATGCAAATCAATCACTTGTGTTAGATTATGTGGATAATTTTGGGTTGCCATTTTCTAATGATTTTGAAAAATGTCGTTAAAATTGGGTGCCTAAGTGATTTGTTTACTCTATTTACTTTCCTTTGATTAACCTGAGAGACGGGTTAAAAGAGTAGGGTTTGGTGATTGATGGATTGTGTGTGTTGCCTAGATATAGGGATATGGCTCTTCCCAAAATTGTAATGAGTTGTTAATTTTAATACTCCCTTAGGATTGATTAATGAGGTAGAGATACTCATTAGTTGCGCTAAGAGTAAAAGGCTTATAACTTAAGAAAGAGTGGGTCTTAATAGAGACCAACACCTTTGGTGTCAGATTTGGATTTCCATCTAACTAATTTGAGTATTTGATGTAGGGTTTAATTTGGGAGATTTCAATTGAATACACAACTCTCTTTTTCTTGTTCTTTGGATGATTTCAGGACCTTGAGTGATCTTTCTTGTGTGTGGGTTGGTGTTCTCCCTAATCAATTTATCATTTTGCATATATAATTTGATTAACCAAACAACGAAATGATAGCAATGTAAGGGTACTTATCACTTACTTTGGTATTTTTTAAATAACGACTTTGTATAAAACTAGACGTACAAAATATGGATTATTAAATGTAGTCTTCAAATCCATATCCTTACCAAATTAGATTAATTCTACTAAACATCGTAAATTACTCCCTAATTTAATTTTTAATCTTTTTCAACTTGATTAATCTTTTCTTAATGACTTTAATACTTTGAATTAATCAGTATTTTAGATTCAAAACCAAATTAATATACACATAAAATGTAACATCCTACCCAATTCCATAAGGTTAAATATGTGAATTTGTATTCACGAGCATATGTATGCATATTATAATTATTGGAAAAGCGCATTTATATAAATATATATATTAATTTATATAATATTTGATTGCTTTGACTTGTAAATGTGAGTATATTCAATTATTTATAAGTAATTTGACTTGGAAGATCTTTATGAAGGTGGGAAAACTTTATTATATTTCTTGGGGGAGAAAAAATGGTATTTAGTAAAATATAATTTTAAATTTTTTGGGAGTGAAATTATAATTTTTGTTTTCTTTATAGAGTAAATAAATATCTTGTCTATATATGGTGCCTATTTTGTAACTAAGGCAACTCTCATTATCATACATTCATTTGCAAATATAATAGCATGTTGTGAGCATATTATTATATAAAAATGTATTTGAATATATTATGAATGAATATTTAACACATTTATTAGGGAATTTATTTAAATAAAATTTCTTAACTATTTTTTTATATTCTTTGTTTTTAATTGAAATATTTGTGTAGGAGACTTGTATGTACTTGTGTGAATATATTGAGATGCTTTATTATGATTTATTTGAAGTCTCGAGTGGGAAATTAATAGGTATTTTATGCATTCATTAAGTGAAAAATAATGTTTTTGGGGCAAATGAGAGAAATCGATTTTATTAAGGATCCAATGATGATTTTATTTAAATAAAATCTCCATTTCATTATTTTAATTATTTTGATTTTTGAATTTATTTAATCTTGACTATTAATTTACCAAGACTAATTTTATTTTATTATTTTTTATATATGTAAGGCTAATTTAAATATTTCATTATTTCTATTACCAAATTAATTTATTGTTTATTTATTTTATTTCAATAAATTCTAGAAGCCCTAAATACATTAAAAGACTATCATATCCCTCTTTATAGCAGCTCAATCTCAATCATTGGTGTATTTTAATCCTAACAATTGATTTTAATGAAGTTTTAGTATTAAAATAACTTTTAAACAACATTTAATTAATCTAACTTTTTCTTTTATTAAACAAAAGCCTTATTCACCAAATAAAACACTAAACATCATATATCTTTCCCTCATTTCACAAGCCACACACACACACTCACACACACTTTATGGTGTTTTTGCTCTAGTTCTCTCCTCTCCCTTCATCTCTTTGTTTTCTCTCAAGAACACTTAGAACCCTAACTTAAGAACACTCATTTGAACCTTTTGAACTCCCAAATTTGAGTAATCAAGTTAGATTTGTAAGAATGTAAGAATTTTCTACTCATTTTCCTTCACAATTTATGTTTTAGTGATGAAACCCTTATTTGGCAGATTTGATGTTCTTGAGGAGAATTTGGTTTTGATGATTGTGATGATGAGGATTGCTGAAAAATTAGTATTAACATGTAGTATTGATATTGGGTGATTCAATTTGGGTGGTTTGATATGTTTGGAAGGAATTTTGATGGTGAAAATTGTGTTGAGAATGAGGAATGTATGCAGAATTTGTGGATTCCATAATTTTATGAGATCGGTACGGGAAAACATACTTTGGGAGGAATCTAACTTGATTCTATTAGATTCTTCTGTGTCTTAGGATTAAAACCACATTGGAGTCATGCAATTTAGACTTGTAGTTGATTTTATATGATTTTTTAAAATTACACTGTTCAGTTTTTCACCGAGGCTATTTTCTTGTGGCTTTCAATCTTCGATTGAACCATTTTGCTTTTGAATTTGGATCTGAAATTTTAACACAATAAACCCCTATGTCTTAGAAGTATTTAATTGAATCATTTGATTTGAATTTTTATTTTATTTTTAATGATTTTCGAAATAAATACTGTCAAAATAGAGTATCATTGTTACTATAGCATTCTGTAACTTTGAGTAATTAATTAATATAGTTAGACACCTTAAATTTTGACAGTAACTCTCCCACATATTGAAGTTGTATCTTGTAAATTTTCATGGAATTTTTAGTTGTATTTATTATTGACCCAATGACCCCAAATCATACTTAGTTTTACTCAAGTAAGCTGATTTTCTGATTAGTATATGATTAAGATTGGCTTATGAATTTGTCATGACTTTTATATAACCTTGATACAGCTTGATTATATGATGTGTTGAGTATGATTAGAGATGTTTATCATTATACTTGATGTTAGATTGATAATCTATAAATGTTAGAACTTGTATATGTAGACAGTTTACATATATTATTGAAATGCATGAAGAGATCCTTTATATCTTTATTTAACTATTTGTTAGCTTAATTTGTTGAGCTGAATTATATGATAATTTTATGTGATAGGTGATTTATGCTTGATGATTTCTATGGGGTATGTTAGATAGAATTGATGACCTTTGATTGATAACTTTTGCGCATAAGCTAAGCTTATCTATGTGAATAGGATATTTGATTATCACTTTACTTCATTGAATAATTTTTTATATGAAGATTTGCTTAACATAATGATGTGATAATTATGTGTTATATGTGATTATTTATGGATGAGCATCTTATTGATTGATGTTGGGGAGGGTGTGAGATAGAATTATGAGATTAAAATGATTAGGATCATGAGGGAGAAGATATGTGATTATTATAGGGGATTTATTTATATATTTGAGACATATGATAGGAAATTGATATGTGTGTGTGTGCATGCGCGTGCAAGATTTGGTAGGTGATCAAGGTTTTAATCCAAAAAATTAAGTTAAGATTTGCATCTTTTGCTAGTAGGACTAAGGTAAGTCATTGCATCCCATGAAATTAATGCTTTATGTATGTGTATCTTATGAAATGATTTTACACTTGGATAAATTTTGAAAATGTTGTTAATAGTGCCTTACAAATTATTCTATTATGAAATGTGTTATGAATTATATGAATTTGGCAATCTGGGATAAGCAATGCATGCAAATCATTTTGAGAAAATTAGATCCTTGAATTTCTTACATTTGTTTTGTAAGGATGATTTATATATGCAATAGGTATGGGAACTGTTGGGAGTTCTTTCATATGTGCTATTTTGAGCTTTCTTTCAATTCATGATTGTTCTAAGGCAACCTTTGTCACTTTCTTTATTTCATATAACTACTCTTTCATAAACATAACTTCAACAAGCTTCTTCTTTTTCCCCTTACTTCAATCTTTTATTCTATTATGCAAGCTTATTCTTGCAATTTTTGCAAGTAATTAAATAGAGAATTATTGTCTGTGGTTTCATTTAGAATTATCTCTCAACTTTTAGAACTTGTATATCTAACAACTTCTTCTCTTTACTTAAGATGATATTTAATCATCAACAACCACATCTTTTTTCTTTGACCTTTTTGACTCCATGATTAACTCTTTGATTTCCTTCTCATTTCTTATTATTAAATACCACCTAAAATCTTTTTTGTACCAATTTATTAAGTCAATCAGTTTTACTATGTCTGTAACTATAACAAATTGCACAAGTAATCCTCCCCTTAACTTTTGTCACTTTTTATTTGAAGGACTTTGAGACCCAACCCTTTTTCTTTGATCATTCTATCTATTATAATCATATGTGCCATAGCCATGTTCCTAACAAAATGAATAAACAAAGTCTTGCCTTCATTTTAATCTATTCGTTGGAAAATTCAATTCCTTGTACCACTTGGAGTATCTCTGTGCATATGAAATTATGAAAATGCTTCCAAATTTGGTTATAAGTACTTATGCTTATGAAATGCCTTGGCATGATTTACTTGATGAGCTTTGTAAAAGGATGATGTTAGAATGTGGAGTTATGTATTGATTATTGTGAGATGTTATTAATTACAATATTATGATTTTTCCTCCATTCATTAGTTTGTGAAACTCATAACATATGTTTGAAAATCTTCAGCTCCATTCATCAATGTCTCTTATAAATGAGATTTGAGGATAAGAAATGATATGCCTTCTTTTGATATTGGAAATGATTTATAAATTGGTATATTTTGTTTTGGGAGACCATTTGAAATGAAATGTATTTTTGGAATGTAAAAGATATATTGGATTTTGGAATATAGGAATGGAATCTTGGAAAATTGTTTTGGGCTACTCCTTAAAACGTTTGTATTAGGCCACTTGAATTATGAATATGAATAATTGAGTACTCAAATAGGTGAAACTAGCTTTTATTAGAGAAAGACAAACCCAAGTAACCTGATCAATTGTGGGATTACTCCAAATGGGGGTCAGTACATGGAAGTTGAGCCAGTTTTTAGCTAGCTATAGGATTTTGATTCGAATAGTGGGGTTTCTACCCAGAATTGAGGATTTCGATCCGAAAGGTGAATGAGTGGGGCTTTTTACCCAAAGTACAAGGTTTTGACCCAAAAAATGCGAAGAGTTGGGTTTTTACCCAAATCGAGAGTTTCAACCCAAAGAGTGTGAATCTTAGGGTTACTACTTCAAATAATGTTTCACAGGTAAAAGAGTTAAATTTGGAATTTGTATTTCGTGAAGTTTGTGAATGTGATTCAAGGTTCAAAATTCAAATATTATTTAATTGTTCCCAAAGGATTTTATTTATGAGTCTTTCATTGGTATATGATCTCAAAAAGTTTTCTTGTTTGGATTTTAAGAGTACATTGTGATTTCTTCCAAAAACTTCATTGAGTAAACATTTGAAGGCATAATTTGAACACTTTTATTTATTACAAAAGAAATGTTTATCACACATCATGAAATATTTTTTTTTAAAGATTCTATGTGCACACTACAGGACTTATTGAGATGTTTATCTCACACCCATTTTATTCATGATTTTAGGGTTGAATAATTCCCGTTAGAGCGAAAGGAGCTGGCTTGCTGATTTGTGTACTGTGTTGCTCATAATTAAGACTTGTATTATTTACGAGGGTTACAAATTACTTATATTTTGGAGAATTATGTTATATAATTGGGAATTTACAATGGAATTATTTCTCAATTAAGAGTTTGATGTATTTAAATAATAGGCTTGTAATAGATTTTTAAGTCAACAAGTTATTTAATATTTTAGAATTTTATTTTAGTTATCATGTTATAAAGACCTCTTGTTGTTTAGATGGGGTGACATCCCTAACCTGTGAGCCTTGAGTTAGTAAGGTGTTACATAAAAACATTACCAATATCAAATCACATATGCTAGTCAACCTTGAAACATAAGTAACTTGAAATATATAATTCCCTATCAATATATTCAAGCCAGTCAACCTCAAAACTCAATTAAATTAATATATACTACTTAAAAAATCAATCAAAGATAAATTAATTTAGCTATACAATCATTTGAATTAAAAGGTTGTTAGTCATACACAATCGACTCAAGTACAATTTCTATGAATGAAATACGGAATTGCATAAATATTCAAAAGAGAATCTTGAGAACATCAAAGATAGAATCTTTGATTCAACAATCTCAAAATTCTAAAATCAATACTAAAAAAATAACCTAATGACAAGATAGAATCCAATTAAATGTCTTAAACATAAACAAAACAAAGAACATAACACAATCGGAAACAATCAAGAAATGAGAGAAAATTTGAAAGATAACTTAGTTTGCCCACAATCTCTAGTTTTTCTTGTCTTCGGATTCCTTCCTCCTTGAAGCCTTCTTTGAAGCCTCCTTGGTGAAAGAACTTTGAAAATTTGTGTTGGACTATGATAGATTCTGAATTAAGGCCCCCATACCATCCTAAAATTGAATTTAGGAGTTTCTATTACCTTTGGGTTGATTTTGGAGATTCCTTAAAGTTTTTGGAGAGTGTCATGGCATATGGCACACCCATGCTTGATGTCGTACACTTTGCAGAGTTTGAAAATCCATCATTGACATGACTTGATGCATGGTCGTATTGCAAGTCACGCATAACTTTTGACTGTTGTTCATCTTACTCGATTCAGTATGGTTTGTGGCATGGTCACACTGTAAGCAGTGCATAACTGGCACGACCTTACTACAAGTCATGCATAAATTGTACCTTAAAATTGGAACGATTGTGCTACAAGCCGTGCACGCCTTGCATGGCTGTGCTGCAAGCCATGCATACTCTACACACTTCTAAAAAGCTCCAAATTCCAACTCTTTCCAAATCTTTTGGTAATTCTTCTTATTGCAAAATTGATTATTTAAACCCTTGTTTTACTCATTTTTTACCAACATGACCTAAAAATACATAAAAATATAAAATGAGTAGAAACCGTTTATAATAACACAAAAGAGTACACAAAAGCTAAATAAAAAAGTTATAAAAACATGACATTTTTCACACTTAACAATAACCTCACTCTTAAATAAAGTATTAAATTCTCAAAACTTTTCTAGTTTCTTTTGAGAAGATTGAAAATGTGATTTGCATTACATTCTTTTCCTCCATCTCTCCTTTTTCATCTATCCCTTCACTGTGTTGAATCTTTTCTGGGTAGATCAATCTTCCGTACTCTACTAGAGATCCAACACATTATTTCCATTTTCTTATCTAATGCAATTAGTTTTGACTTTCCCATCCTTTCTTTTATTCACAAACTGTAATGATCTTCTTCCTTGACATTACAAGATCAGTGAGTTATCGGCAAGATTTCATGACAATCATCTCAAATAGACTACTGATCTCCATTCTCCCTGAAAGTTCTTGTCTATCCGAATTTGACTTGGACTCCCCCTCAATCCTTCACCTCATTTCTAGACGATGTACAAGACTGTTGATATACCCATGGTCTTTTTAAATCACTGTTGTTTAAGGAATGAGGAAGGGTTGAGTCTATTGCTCGTGCAATTCAAGAATAGTATTGGAAATACTACGAGAAAACTATTGTTTGTTTGTTTATTTTTTATTTTTATTTTATGACATATCCACTTAGGTTGTTTGGGATATGGTATAGTTTTTATTACTTTATGTAATTTTTATTTTCTTTATTTTGAAACTTGTCACTTTCTCAATTCTTTTCTTTTCTTTTTTTTACATCGGAAAAGAAATTTGAGAACTGCTATAGTTTTAATGACCCTAATCACACTCTTTTTAATGGATAATAACTTATTTTGGAAAAAAAATAAAAACGAGTGGTAAGCCACAACCAAATGAATGAGGCACAGGACCCTATTAAAGTGCAAATTTCATTTAGATTTGACCTCAAGAAAATTTAGGGACTTACTTAAAAATGTCAATACTTATTATATGTAAAAAGAAGAAATGGGTGATATGGGTGGTGACTGAAGCCTTCTTTCCATCTCATCTCACTCTTTTTTTTTCTCATTTCATCCTTTCTTTTTGTTTCCATTCTCCTCCTGTCTTCCATCAACAAATTTTATCCTATATCTTCATAATTCATCCATCCAAAATAACTTTAATGCAAGATTTTGGTAAGAACTCTAAGTATGTACCAGTTATTTTATTTTCTCTCATTTTTTTAGAAATTGCTATAGTAGGAAATCTCAAATAATTTTCACAATGTTTAAGGACCTGAATTAGATGTCCTCTTCATTGAAGCTTATCAACATTATACTCAACTTGTAATTTCAATTTGCATTTATTTTTGAAGGTCATTTGCTATTTTTGAATTTTTATTTAAAAAATTTTACTTCTTCCATTTTAAAATATTTATCACTTTTATAAACTTTCTATATTTTAAATTATCTATCATCTTGTCACAAGCTCTGGTCTATGTGTAAGAAATTAAAAAATATCACCACTATAATTAAAAAATTTATATTTTATAATTGTTTTCATCGTGATCTCATATTTCAATTTTCAAACAATTTTATGCATTAAAAGGATATAGTTTGTCATGAGAAATTATTTTTCTTTTGAGATATTTATCTAACACAAAGTTTACAAATTATATCTTATTTATTTTTTTATATATAAAGTTTGAACTATAATTTGATATTGTCTTATTTTGCTAAACCACAAATAGAGCAACAACAAGAGTTATTTTGAAAAATAATCAGACAAATGATAACGAAGAAAAAAATTTGAATATTTTAACCTCAATATAGAAAGAAAACATTTCATTTGTATTTTAAAAAAGTATAAATAAAAAACTCATCTAAATGTATTAATGATTGGTCAAAAGAAATGTTTAATTTGTACTGTAAAAAAAGTAAAAACAAATTCTCCTAAATGTGTCAAAGGTATATATATCAATGGGGTTTGGCGATTTGATGAGTACTCAAAGTATATACATTTTCCTATTATTTTGTGTTATATTTGTTGAGAAATCTTATTTAATTGACGACTGATCATCCTACCCTTTTTACCTTGTTTTGTGTGAAAATTATTGAAAGACCATTTGATGAAGAACAAGGATGAAAAGGGAATAAAATTGAAACAAAAATCACCTAGAAGACTTTAGCCTAGACAGCACTCCAAGAAAGTTAGCAAATTGCGATGGCTCACTGACGAAAAAGGGTTAAGGGATCTAGTTGACCTGCCCTCGCAAATCCCTCACAACAATTGCGAGGGATTTGTGACGGAAATTAGTTTTTTTAAAAAAATTGAAGCAAAAAATTTTAAAAAAATTGCTCTATCTAATTCGTCGCAAACTTATAGATGGATTTGCGATGGAAAGTATTTGAGACGGATTTGCGACGGATTTAAACAGGCCGTTGGAGATCCCTCACACAAATTGGGAGGGATTTGCGACAGAATTCAAATTTTAAAAAAAAATTGAAGCAAAAACTAAAAAAAATGCTCTAGCTAATCCATCGCAAAATTAGAGACGGATTTGCGACGGAATTCAATTTTAAAAAAAAAAAATTGAAGCAAAAACTAAAAAAATTCTCTAGCTAATCCATTGCAAAATTAGAGACAGATTTGCGTCAAAAATTATTTGAGACGGATTTGTGATGGATTTAGTGATTCTGTCGCAAATCCCTTGCAAAATTGCGAGGGATTTGTGACGGAAATTATTTTTTTTAAAAAAAAATTGAAGCAAAAAAAAATTACAAAAGTTGCTCTAGCTAATTCATTGCAAATTTAGAGACGGATTTGCGACGGAAGTTATTTGAGACGGATTTAATGATTCCATCGCAAATCCCTCGCAACAGTTGTAACGGATTGGTGTTTTCTTTAAAGTTGCGACGGATTTACAATGGATTGGTTTTTTCTATAAAATAAAGTTTAAAAAAAAATATCGCTCTAAATAATTTTAATCTAAATACTTTTAAAGTTACTTATTAAGGCTTTTTTTGTATAATTTTGTATACTATATACACATGAGTGTTCTTATCATAGAATATGTCCATGATTTTCTTACTAATATTGCTTATTATATAAAATATTCTTACATGTTCTTTATAGATAATTTTCTTAGAGGTAAAATATATATGGTTACTATGATAAGAACAACTTACATGTTTTATAAGTTGAGTAATAAGGAGTTCCATTAATTACTAAGAAAATTTCATTAATTATGTGTGTGAGTGTATATATATATACATATGAATATATATATATATATATATATATGTATATGAATATGTGTGTGTGTGTGTGTATATATATATATATATATATTGATTAAAATGGTCAAATATTTTTTAAACATTATGTTTTTTTATCTCTAACTTAATTATTTTTGAAAAAGAATTGATACGAATTTAAAATAGAATGTAATATTTTTGTATAGAAATATATGTGTATTAAAATTTTTTTTAAAGATATGATATATATTTTCTCTTTTTTTGATAACAATATCAGTGCAATTAACTATATTACCGTGACATTAATTAATAAGAAAATTTCATTAATTATGTGTGTGTGTATATATATATATATATATATTTATATTTATTTATTTATATGAATATACTAATATATATATTTATATATGTATATGAATATGTGTGTAAATAAATATTTGTGTGTGTGTGTGTGTGTGTATTCATGTATATTTATGATTATGATTGTATATGTGTGTGTGGGTTATATTGTGTATGGATTTATGCATATATATATATTTATATATATACATATATATGTAAAAATTATTTAATAAGAAAGATAGTATAATTGATAGTATATAAAATTTTAAAATTATATAAATATACAAAATATTTTTTTTATTTTGAATAATATAGTTTTATATTGAATAAAAATATACAAATTTTTGTTGTGTGTTCTGTGGCTAATCTGTGACTATTTGCCATGAAATCACAAAATTGCTACTAATCCTTTACAAATTCGTGGCATTTTTTAATTTTTTTAGTTCCAATTTTTTTGGGATAATATACCAAAAAAAAAATATATATATATATTTTCAAACACTTAGAATTTTTTTTGATAGTTGTTTCAATTGCTTCTTCTTCCCCCTCCCTCATTCTACCCTCTCGCTACCACCCCCCCTCCGGCGCTCCCCCCTGCGACTCTCCCCCCTTGACTCTCTCCCCTCCCCCTAGCTCTCTCCCCTCCTCGCGGCGCTTCCCCCACCCCCGGCTCTCCCCCCGTGGCCCTTCCCCCGCGGCTCTCTCCCCCCCCAGGCGGCTCCCCCGGCGGCTCTCCCCCGGCCCCTTCTCCATTCCCCCTTCTACCCGATCTATCGACACCCCCCTCTTGCTTCCTATATTATTATATATTATTATTCCTCTTGCTTCCTATTTTTCACTTTCTACCCAGAACACTTAAAACCTTCTTCTTCAAACTCCAAATTCGGAGCATTCCCCACGAATTAGAGAATCAAGAAATTTAACCAGAGAAGACTAAGGTTGAATATTCATAGCATATTAGAGGCCTTAGTCATCATTCAACATCAGTCTCCAAAACAAGTAAATATCATTCTTTATTTAAACTCTTACATCGTCTTTGATTTTTAGAATGCTAGTAGTAGGTGATATTTTGTGATGGAGAATGGAAGAATATATTACATTGATTTGTTTTCGTACAAGGATGGGATAAAAATTGTAATGTGGAGATATATTTGGTATAATAAGTAGTTCAACGTGATATAGGGCATGTTTATGTTCTTAGCAGTGAATTTTGTTGCTTGTTAACTACTATGCTAACTATTAATAGTATTTACTACTATGATAATTATTAGTTCTTATTACTTGTTGACTAATAAAACTATTATTCCATAATGTTAATACTTTTATTCATATGTTTATCTAATATTATTATTGACTGTTTATTGGAATTGCTATTTATTAAATATTAGGGGCAAAAAATTATTTTCAATATTATATTATCATTACTACTAATATTTTTTTATAACATTATTTTTTAATATAAAATTGTTTGATAATAATTACTATTTAACGTTTAGTAATATACTGCATGTCAATAATTAGTACTTACTATTTGTTAATGGTAAGTTGGCTACCTACGGATACCAACTGCATCTTTTTTTTTTCTTTTTTTAACTTATATGAATGGATCCCCATGAGTGATGGGTTATCATTTCTCGTGAGTGATGGGTGATCATTCCCCATGGGTAATGGGTGATTACCCTTACATTAGTTCTATTGAATAATTATTTTGACAGTTAATAATTTTTTTTTAATGTTGTTGATTTTGTGGTGGCTTGGTGCCTAGAAACGTCCAGTATATAGGGGAAACTTTGCTAAAATTCCTAATGGATTTTGTACTGGTGGTTGTGTTTATGGTTGTTGGTTTAACATTAATTTTGATTGTTAGTTGGTGGCTGAGTTGGTAGATGCTTCATGGTTTAAATCTAGTTGCCTATTGAGGTATTGTCAGAGAGGTTAATAATTTTAATTCTGTGTTAAGTATATTGGGTGTCTATATAAATATTATTGGGAAACCGATTGGTGTTTTGCGACGATGGTTCACCATCACAAGCCCACATATGATGCATGATAAAGAAGTATATATAAATTACTAAAAAAGTATTTCATGAAACATGTAGTTAGCTATTCAGGTATTTATAATTGTTGTTTAAAGTATAATGAAGATGATTACCCTTAAGCTTTCCTAAACCTTTTATGCAAACATGTATAAACTCACAGTTAAACCTTTTTGTCGCATAATATGTTGAATATATAGATGGAAGATCGCAGTTGGATGTATAGAAGGCGGTTGCCTGGTAAAGGGTTTACTATTGAATTTGAGTAGGGGGTGCAGGGATTTATTGGGTTCACTTTATCGAATTCCAAGTTTGGTAAAATCAGATGTCCTTGCACAAAATGCAAGAACATGAAATTTGACTTTCTGGACCAAGTTGAGATCCATTTGTACAGATATGGGTTGTTAGCAACTACCATCGGTGGATTTGTCACGGTGAACCTTACTATGTAAATCAAAGCATGTCTGCCTCAACATCTAGTATAGTTCAAGTTGATTCAGGATCTAGAAATCCGTATCTGGAAATGATCATTGATGCGGCGGGCCCTAATTTTAATTTGGAAAGACCGTCGGATGAGCAAGTTGAAGAACCTCCTAACACGGAAGCGCAGAAGTTTTATGATATGTTGGGGGCAGTAGACACTCCCATATGGGAAGGGTGTACGAACTACTCGGTGCTTTCGTTAGCTTCAAGGCTACTAAATGTTAAGTCTGAAAATAATGTATCTGATAAAGCTTTTAACCAAGTGGGTAGCTTATGAAAGAGGTGGTTCCAAGAAGTAACAAGATATCTAATGACTTTTTATCAAATGAATAAGTTAGTATTTGGGTTAGGGTTGCATGTTCAAAAGATAGATATATGCACTAATGGATGCATGCTTTATTGGAAGGACGATATCAATTTGAAAGAATGCAAATTTTGCAAACATGCTCAGTACGTGCCTAGAAAATGTGGGAAAAAAAGAAGGGTTAGGCTTGAGATCCCTTTGAAAAAAATGTACTACTTTCCGATTACACCAAGGCTGCATAGGTTGTATGCATCTAAAACTACAGCTGAACACATGAGTTGGCATGCAAAGACTAAGGTCGAAGATGGAAACATGAGCCATCCGAGAGATGGTGAGGCTTGGCAGCACTTTGACCGGATTCATCCAGATTTTGCAAAGGAAGTGCGGAATGTGAGATTGGGACTTTGTACTGATGGTTTCTCACCGTTTGGCATGTCAGGAAAGCAGTATTCATGTTGGCCAGTTATTGTCACTCCTTACAACCTCCCACCGTGGTTATGCATGAAAGATCCTGTGATGTTTTTAACAATCATTGTACGGGGACCAAAGAATTCGAAACATAAAATTGATGTTTATCTTCAACCATTAATAGAACAATTGAATCATTTGTGGACTGAAGGTGTTGCTACATATGACATAGCAAAAAAACAAAACTTCCATATGCGTGCTGCACTAATGTGGACTATTAACGACTTTCCTGCCTATGGAATGATGAGTGGATGGAGCACAACTGGAAGATTAGCGTGTCCATATTGTATGGAGAGGTCAAAGTCTTTTCATCTACAACATGGTGGTAAACACTCATGGTTTGACTGCCACCGCCGCTTGTTACCCACGGATCACCCATTTTGACGGGATACAATTATTTAAGAGAGATAAGGGTTCTGATATGTTACACCCTATTCTACGTCCCACTGGGGATGACCTATGGAGCAGTGTTTGTCAGTATTAAAAATAATAGAGTCGGGAAGAGAACTTGGGAGATCGGAAGGTAGATATGTGAGTCATAATTGGGCTAAACGGAGTATTTTTTGGGATTTGCTGTATTGGCGAACGCATTTGGTTCGTCATAATGTTGACGTAATGCATAATGAAAAGAATGTGTTCGATAATGTCTTCAATACAGTTATGGATGTGAAAGGCAAGACTAAAGACAATTTGAAGGCATGTCGTGACGTTGAAGTATATTGCAATAGGCCAGAACTACATGTGTGTAACGTCGGAGAAGGGAGGATAGCAATACCTAAGGCATGTTACATATTGACGGTAGAACAAAAGAAAATGTTGCTTGAGTGGTTGAAAGGATTAACTCTTCCAGATGGATACGCTTTGAATCTTTGTAGATGTGTTGATTTTAATGAATTGAAGCTGTCCGGCATGAAAAGCCATGATTGCCACATCTTCATGGAAAGATTACTTTCAATTGCCCTTAGAGAATTCCTTCCAGCTAATGTTTGGGGAACTTTGATAGAATTAAGTCTGCTTTTTGGGACATTTATGCTCCTAAATTGTATGTATCTCATATGAAGAAGTTGGAGCAAGAGATACTGGTTCTTCTATGTAAGTTAGAGAAGATTTTTCCTCCAGGTTTTTTCGATGTTATGGAACATCTCTTGGTTCATTTGCCTTATGAAGCAAGGGTTTGTGGTCCTGTACAATATAGATGGATGTATCCTTTTGAGAGGTAGTTATTATTTTCCAAATTATGCTATGGTTAGCTGTAGTCATTGCATAATACTTATTTTGTATCATACTTTGAATTTTGCTAGGTTATTGTTTCGTTTAAAGTTAAAGGTGAAAAACATGGCACGAGTAGAAGGATTAATTTGCACTGCTTATCTTGTTGAGGAAACATCTACATTCTTCTCCTATTATTTTGAGGCACATGTGCGGACAAAACATGTATCCATGGCTCGCAATGATGAAGGTGTAGTCGGGCGAGAAGTAGATGAAGCTTCGTTGTCAATATGCAATATTTATGGGAAGATATTAGGAAAGATTCAAACCCGATTCCTCTCTCATGAAGAATACAAAGCGGCAAGAAATTATATATTACTTAACTATGAAGAGGTTCAACCATATATTAGGTGAGATGCTTGCCCCTCTGTTGATATTAGAAATAAGATCCATTGGTAATTGTGTCATTTTCTTCTCTACAGTGGGTTCACATCTCGTTTACAATCTTCAGTCCCAAACACATCGGAATTGGATGTACAAAGAAGGATAGAGAATGAGTTCACACGATGCTTTACAAATTATGTATGCTCTTCAAAAATTAGTTAAATTTTTGTACACGTGAACATATGTTGTTAGTTAATGTATGTCCACCTAAACATTTCATTTGCTTTATAGGTGAACGATCCACAAAACCATGTGTCAAATATATGTTTGAAGAATCTTGCTTGGGGACCTTCAATAAAAGTGAAAATATATACTGGGTACATTATTAATGGCTATAGATTTCACACCCACGAACATGCCGAAGGAAAGAAAACAGTGAATTCCGGAGTTTGTGTTAAGGGGGGTGAAAAGGACTCAGTAGTGAGTGATTATTATGGGGTTCTTAAAGAGATTGTTGAAGTTGAGTTTCCTGGTAATCCATCACAAAAAGTTGTGCTTTTTAAATATGATTGGTTTGATCAAACAACAAATCGCGGTGCGAGAATACATAAGGAGTATAAGATTGTTGATATTAATTGCGAGAGGAGCTATCCAAAATATGATCCATTTGTGTTAGCTCAATAGGCATCTTAGGTGTACTATGCCTCATATCCAGGATGCAAAAGACAAAGATCCGATTGGTTAGCTGTGTGTAAAGTAAAAGCTCGACATGTGATTGATGCACCTGTGATTGATAAAGCTTACCAAGAAGAGGTGGATATTCACAATGCAATGAGCATTTCCTTAGTTGTTGATCTTGGTCCCTTAGCTCATGAATCGGGCACAAGTGATTTGTTGGATGTTCAAGAAGAAGGATTACTTAGGGATACAAATGAACTCAAAGATGAAGACGAAGACGAAGGTAACTAGAATACAAATAGCACGACAGAGATGGAAGAAGAAGAATATATATCAGAGGATGACTCGAGTGATTAAAGTACATTTATTATACGTTCGTGATGTAAAGTTTAAATCACTTATGATGGTTGCTTATATTGTTGATCAATAATCTATGTTAAAATTTCATGTTTTACTAATTTATTGGATGATCAATTATTATACTATTTTTGTCCTTTTTTATTATTTTAAATATAGTTAAGTACGAGTCAATGCTAACTATTTTCTTTTTCATAGGTGTTCTTTGCCTTTCCATAGGTATGGTTCTTCTTCTTCTTTTTTTTTTTTTTTTTAAATACAATTAAGTGTTAGGGGAGACTCTAACTATTTTCTTTTCCACAGGTGTTCTTTGCCTCTCCACAGGTATACTTTTTTTTTTAGTCAAATACAGTTAAGCATGAGTCAATGCTAACTATTTTCAGCTTAACAGGTGTTCTTTGCTTTTCCAAAGGTATATTTTTTTATCTAATCACTCCCCGTGAGTGATGGGTGATCACTTCTCCTGGGTAATGGGTGATTACACTTAAGTTTATTGTTGTTGTTGACATTGACTTTTTATGTGACTTATCTTATTATCGTAAATTGAATTTTATAATTAAAATATTTGTTTGTTAAAAAAATATAGTCTGTCTGAAATTGATATATATATATCCGTTAGGCCTTCAATGTAGCTCAAACTGGGCCACCCCTCAATTTTATGCTTTGATATAGGCCTGCAGATCAGCAGTGGGCTTGATGCATATGCTCGTCTACAATAAACTAGTAAAAATTAGAAATGGAAAAAAAAAAAAAAAAAAAGGAGGACATGGCCGCAGGATTTTCAAAATCAAAACTTGAACCGCATTGTAGATCCTTGAGTCTCCACATGTACTCATTTTGAAACATTCAACATTGAATTTTGTTTTTTAAAAACATAATGTCTATGACTTATTTAAATGACGAATAAATCTAAAATATTTAAACAAATTAATATTATTAAGCACATCTATAATAGTTAATAGATGGTCATATGAGCAAAAATATAAAAGAGAGAAGGGGAAAAGGGGAAGAAATGTGTAGGGCTCCATCAGTCTTGTATTATCAGAACTTGGATACCCTTATAAGCAATCCATTTGGGGCTTCAACTCTAGGGAATTCCCTGATCCTCTGACCTCCTATTTCTTCCCACCTAGTAGAACATCAAGCAATTTACATCAATAAAAGATACTTTGAAGAAAAGTTTAGAGGTAATTAATTATCTACTAGAATGTTATGCCATATTATAATATTTGTGTTTAACTGTTATTTTATCGGTATCTAAATTAATAAATGAATTTCTTTTGACAAAAGAAAAAAACAGTGTTATTAACTAATATATTATATGAAAAGTTTTTTTCGTCCTATCAATTGTTCTGTGGGCAAGGAGAAGAGAAAAGAAAGCAAGAAATGGTATTGAAGGTTAAGTTATGGAAATCACCTGTAATTTGTAACAAAGTAGTGAAGAAACACAGAGACGGTAACTATTCCCAGTTGCTTTCCAGGACAAAGTCTTGTCCCTCCTCCAAATAAGAAGCAATAGTTATGAGTCTCCAGCCCCCTCTCCTCCTGCATTGCATAAAAGAAACAAATCATGATATCGTTGCTCTATGAGTCAGTCCATGCACCTGACGAATAATCAATCAAATTCAGTAACTAACCAGCCATCTCCATGGATTAAACCTCAATGGCTCTGGGTAAAGGTTGGAATCATAGTTGATTTCTCTTGTGTAGACATAAATTCTCCATCCTTTTGGAAGAACAAAGCCTGAAGAACAAGATAAGCCAATCAAGAAAAGTTTCATAGTATGGCATTTATGATAAATGTTCTGAAAATGATAAGGCACGCCTCAGACATAATGCAGGCAGACTAATATGTCCTAGAATAGTATCTCTAATCATACCATTTAAGTCGATGTCTCTCGTTGCCTTCCTCAGAACGCCATTGACAACAGTAGCCAGCCTCATTGTCTCATAGATCACCTACAACATCATTATCAGATAAGAGTTTCAAGTCATCTTTCGTTTAACCTGAGTACGCTCTTTGAAACAAAGATGGTTGAAGTTGGAAGAAGAATTATAACTTACAGCACGGGTGAACCTCATCTTTTTGTAGTCGTTCCAGTCAATTGGCTGCCCTTCCAATTTCCCTTGGCGAATCATGAAATGTTCATCCTAAAAGAAACATATTACATAAGTTGGAAGTATAATAGTATTCAGTAGAATTTATTACTCATGTGAAGGACAATCAAATTGATGAGAAAAGAGAAATGTTGCTTCACCCTCAGTTCTTGTAAAGCCTCGGGATGATCATGAAGATACTTGATAGCCATCATTGTGGTTGTAGACATAGTTTCATATCCAGAATTTAGAATCATGATTATCTGATCATCTCTTTCTTCATCATTGAGCTCATATCTAGGGTCTGCATTTGCTAATAGAGTATTAAGCATGTCATCATGAGTCTTTGAAGAAGCTCTTCTGTTTTCTGTCAACTCTCTTATGATTTTGATCACATTCTTCCTTCCCTGCCAATGATATTGGTTCCAGTGACTCTCAAGAAACACAGAAAATTCGGAGAGAAAAATAGTTAAATGTCATCAAACTATACCTGAAATCCTCTAAGGTAATTAGTCCCTGGAAGTTTGATGGGCAGAGACAAGGTTCCCAAAAACATCTTATCGAATTCTGCCTTAAGAGCTTGGTAAATTGTATCTGATTCTTCTTCCACAATCTGCTTCAACGCTATAAAGAATGCCATCTGAAATCACAAGTAGCAGACGGTGTTTGAGAGTGACGTAGGAATACTTTTAGACCAGAATAATCTCTGAATTTTTTTCCAGACAAACAAGTTCAAGATTTTGGCACTGTAGTGTACTTACATCTTTGCATTTCTTTTGAATATCTATAGTTTTACCATCCCAATTTTGGAGGAATACCCTCATATCCCTATCTATCTTAGGCAGTAGTTGGTCTTTGAGTGAAGAAGAACCTATCAGGAGCATCAGTGATCCTCTAATTTGCTTGTGGGTGCTTCCATTGACAGCAGCAATGTTGTGCTCTCCTAGTATATCCAACGTTGATTGTGGATACCCTGGAACAAGCCCCTTTGATTCATTCAAAAGAATGTATCTGTTGAGCTCTGGGTCCATTGAAATAATGGTAGGAGAACCCAATATATGAGATTTAAAGACATTTCCATACCTGTCATGAAACCGATAATTCATAAAAATTAACATATTCCAGCCAAAAAAACTCAATACATGGGAAATTTTTGGAAGGAGTAAATAGAATATTCTGATTTGAAACGGCAGAGTCGTTTGACTTGAAATTTCAAGAAATGAAATTATTGTTTAATTGTTGTTCTAAGAAGGGTCGGGTTGGACTAGTCAGTAATACCATAATTATACATTTAAGAATGGCAACTAGGAAAAAAAATATAATAATTAATGAAATTATTGTTTAATTATTGCTCTAAGATAGCTGGGTTGGACTAGTCAGTAGTACTATAATTGCACATTTATAAATGGTAAGTGTTACATGATTCTACTTTTGTTTAAAAATAAGTGGTCTAATTGTCAAAACTATACATATTAAGGAATTATGTAATTTTATAGTAAAAAGAATTAAAATATCAATTTTATTCTTCTTTTAATTTTAACAATATCTCATCTCATTAATTTTAAAAATCTGCTTGTAGTCTTTATATAGAGTGGAAAATGAAAAAATAGAGAGAATAATTAAGAAGACTTTTGACTTTTTTTTTTTTTAATAGGAGAATGTGTTATCATTTTTGATTAAAATAAATTTATTATGGGTAGTTGTAATGTTAATTAATTGATGAGAAATTTATATAGGATAAAATTTAAAAAAAAAATACAATCTACATTTAAAAAGTGAATATTTATTTTTGGACAAACTCCACAATAAATCAGACCACTTATTTTTGTATGAAAAGAGTAGAATATCAATTTATGACAAATAATACTCCCAAGTTGACCTTGGTATAAATTTTTGAGATAAAAGCTAGAAAGGTATTAATTAGAGACAAATAATACTCCCAACTTGACCTTGCTGATGCAAATACAGCTTTCTTTCCTTCTTTTGAAGGGATGCAGATGCATGATTGTTATGCAAAGAAATCTAAAATGATATCTGTTGGCCTGGAGAATGGACAAAACTAGAAACTTTGGGTAGGGGGACAAATTATATAAAAAGATATATTATTAAAGGATAACATTATAATTTTTATTAAGAGTTTTGAAGTGAAAAGTAAAATTGAAATAAAATTTTCTAAAATTTTTAATTTTTAAAAATAAATAAAAAATTCTAAAAATTTTAAAGGGTGTGTGTCACCCCTGTCCCCTTTGTTCTGTCGCTGCCCTGGAGGCAGTTCTTGAGGGGCTAGGGTGGGGCAGCCTTCCCCAAGATATGGAAAACCAAAATTTTGCTGATGTTAACTATGTATAGTTTAAAAGAAAGACAATTTTGTGTCAAAAGAAAAACAATCGGAGAACACCTAAAAGGAAAAGACAGTTCAAAGGCAAGAATGGATGATTAGCCAAAATTCATTACTAGTTCGAGAGGGGAAGAGTGGAGTGAGAAGATACACGTAGATCAGACCTTGTTTGTTGTCTTTTCATGAAATCTGGTCCTTGTTCGAGAAATTTACGAGTCTCACCGAAAATTGGCCACCCCATGGCACCAGGAGGCAATCTTGTTCCCCTATACTTGATTTCATTCCATTTCAACAAAGAAATGAAAAGGTAGTAGACTCCAAAAGTGAGGCAGGCTAGCAACACCAAGACTTCCATTGTTGAAGTTTATAAGAGAGTCTGAGCACAATTGAGAGAGTGAAAAATGTCTTAGGGGAAAGCTAATTATATATAGCCCAACGGAGTACCATACATGGAAAAAAAAAAAAGGGGAAAAGGATAATCTCGTGTGTGTGCATATTGTTAGCAGTAACTGCCACGTTGGAGAACATTATAATAGGAAACTTTTTTACTTTTCTTTTAAATATAACTCGGTAAGTGTCTGTACGTTACAGATGAGTTTTTTTGTAATGATTGATTTTATAAAATTTATTTAGTTATTCTTTTTTTTGGTTTGATTTAGTGGATATAGTTTAAAAATTTTTTATATACACAAAATATATAGTTAAAAAAAATTTATATATACTTAAAATAGTTTTAAAATTAAAAAATAAAAATTCAATATTACAATAGCAACACTTTTTTTTTTTTTTTTTGCTTCGGATAATCTGTTTTATCTATATTTTTTATTACTAATCACGAAGTCTCTATAAAAAAAAGAGTGAATTCTTCCGTGTGTGAAATAAGGCAAACAAAATGAATTTTTGCTTCTCATCTTTCATATATAATTCTCACATAGAAAAAATTATAAAGTTTTGTATTTTTTTTCTACTTCTCGAAAATCCTGTTTAGTTATAAATAACTCTGAGTTTTGATTCCAATGAATCTTTCAATAATCTGTAAGAAACTTGATTTTTTGAACTTATTTGGTTCTTCTACTCAATTACTTAAGAACAATTCTCATATATTTTTTTAATGGATACTTATAATTTTTTAATTTATTCCGAAGTCATTCGTGAGACTTATTTAAATATTATTGCTATTCTATATTTGCTTCAAAGGGGTGCTGAAGCTATTGGAATTGTTTAGGATATTTTACAAAGGGTTTTATGATTTAGGGTTTAGCTCTTCTTTTTTGGGTAGCAAGATTAGCTCTTCTTTCTTTGGTATTTCTGGGGCAACGTTGAGCATGCTACACAATGGTACCTTTCTCTAGATAGAAATCCTGAGGGAATTAAAAGCTTATCGAATTACGTATGTAACACTTGAGTTTGATTCAATTACGGAAGCACAAAAAGGAGGGGGTAGTGATTTGTATATAACTTTGGATAACCTTTTTCTACTGTTTTTTTCCTTTTTACTCCGTTGTCCCCCTTTTGGTCTATTTGTATCTATTTTTCATTGGTTCCATAGATTTATGTGTTATATAAGGACAAAACTTTTTCTATTATTGATCCTAAAAAATTGTAGCATTTTCACCAATTTTATGATTTTAATTTAAAAATTAAAATTTACTTAAGAAATAAGGTAAAAAATTATATATATATATATATATATATATATATATATATATATATATATATAGGGCTTGATGTTGGGCCTTGACTTTTGTGTATTGGTGCATGGGTTTTGGGTGTTTTTTTTTTGGGTTTGTTTTTGAATTCTTTTGGTTTTGAGAAATGGGATGACCCCATTGTTTGGGTTTGTGATATTGGCGAGAATTTGAACAATCTTCGTTGTTCCTTAGTTTAGTGATAGGAAGAGTTTTTCTTTTTCTTTCGAATAGAGTCTTTTCTATTTCTCTTATGTGTTAGTGTGTGTGTTTGTTTCTGTTTTTTGTCTTCTTTTATTGTTGTGTTTGTGTTTATGTTGGGTGTATTACAATGGCTGCTTGTTTCGCATATGCTGTTGGAGTATGTGGAGGCTTTTTTGTGCCTCTTCCTTTGGAATTGATTTGGAGGATCTTCGCCATATTGGGGATGGG
>JANUWF010002840.1:0-13641 GCA_026120185.1 Voacanga thouarsii | reverse complement strand
TTGCGCACTTGTAGAAGTAAGAACTACATTGGAAAAGTCATGTTCTTAGTAGCTCTTGCTCGTCCAAGATTCGATACAGAAGGGAATGAAGTTTTTTCTGGAAAGATTGGTCTTTTCCCTTTCATTACCCAAGAGCTAGCTAAAAGGAATAGTGTAAATAGAGCTGTTGGGACAATAGAAACAAAACCAATTACTTCAATTAAGAGAGAAGTGGTAAGACAGTTTGTAATTGGAAAAGTTCTACCAGCCATCAAAGCTAAGTGGCCAAGAGATTACAGCAGGTATCCAATATTTTCTGTTGACAAGGTTGGGCTAGAGCTGGAGATCTTGTACTTAACATTTTAGTTGTTTTGCTTCAAGATAATGCCTTATTATTTTTTGTTTTGAGACTCTGTATAAGTTTTACTTTATCCGTATTACGTGTAAGGTTTATTTACGGTATTACTTTGGATGAGTCACTTATTTGTCTTGTTATAAAGACTCTTTATCCTTCAGACGGGACAATATCCCTACCTTTTTCGGGGTACGTAAATAGTAGGGTATTGCAATTAAATAATGTAATTGGGCTGCAAAATTAACTAAAAATTTACAGTAAGATATGTGCAAAGCTTACTCAAAATAGTGCTCAAATATTTTTGAGTCAAGCATTTCTGATGTGATAGTGGAGTTACTAGACTTTTGATTCCTCGATATAGTCAATTTTTGTCCTCTTGAAAAATTGGATCAAATTTGCAAATCAATTCTTCAGGACCTAACAACATGATTACAAAATATTAAGTTTGATAGAAAATTGATTGTTAACTAATATTCAAGGGACATCTAGTTACTAAATGAAAATAAAAAATTAAACAAAAATAAAGAGTATAAATTACCCATGAAGCTGCTACTTCAATAGAAACCATAGACTTTTCAACTTAGATAAGCCTAACATGAACAATAATGTATATGTTTGAATATTCTTCACGTGTTGCAGAATGGACCAATTTTTATTCACATGTCCATAACTTCAACTGACCAAATTAATAGGCAAATCCAAGTTCTTTTCCCACATAAAATATCACCATATTCGTTATGTGGTAGGGAATGATACTATCTATGGGAAGATCATGGTTTTTGTCAACCACATATAAGGGTACAAGTGGTGAACTTGCTATATTATTTAGTACTTGTGATGATCATCAAGTTTTAGCATATACAATGGTAAGTATTGGTTTTTAGCCCCCTCATTCCCAAGCTATTGCAGTAGTTATATGATCAATTTTCTAAAAGCTATGGGCTGCTATCCGTTAAACTATTAGTAACAACACTTACATGCTAATTTTAGCACATAATAGTAGGAACCAATTTTAGAAAATTCATCTCTTTGTAAAAGTCGTTAAATCTATCTATACACCTCAAATAACTAAAGTGCAATTATAGATAAGAAGATAGAAATACTCTAGTTTCATCTATTTGTGTGCAAATCCGCTGTTCCTTTTCTCCAAGCTCTTTCAAAGAACACAGTAATCGATACCATGACATATAGCTTCATTGAAGTTGTTGAAATGGACACATATTAACATATGGACAGCTACTCCATGCAATGCATCACATAATTCGTGATGTCTGATCAGAAATTAAATATCTAAGAAAAGTGTTGCATCCATAGTTATCATAGGTAAACATTACTCAAAGCCCTTTATTTTCTAAGCTTCATTCACAGCAACATGTGAAGAAAGAGACATTAGTTTTACCTATACACTACTATATTCTAAAAACCATTACAGAATATGTATTGGGCACTAGGTAACAGCAAAAAAGCCATCACATTTTGTTTACATGTTGGGCAAACATGGGACAATAATAAAGAATAACAACTTTTGTCTACACACTAAAAACCGAGCGATAACCTTTTTGACAAAAATATTGCACCATTCTCCTTATCTTGAGCGCCAGTGTAATCACAAAAGCTGAGTTAGATGCTTTTACTAAAGAACTAGAGCTAAATTAGTAGTGGCAACAAGAAGAAAAGAGAGAGAGAGATTGTTGCTGCAAAAAGAAACGAAGAGAAATAGAGAGACGGTGACCAGTTGGACGGCTAGAGCTTGCTGTGAGCCATTTTTCAATGAGACAATGGAGTCACCTTCCTCCCAAAGAACACCAGAACCCATAGATTTTGCTGGGGGGTATGGATCCATTTGTTCACTCTTTTTCTGGTCGCGTATAGTCCACCAGTGTAGAAAAATAGTGACATACCAAATTTGCCCCTATACAAAATGCCAAATTAATGGTCTAATTGACGGAATGAGGAGATAAGTTGTCCAAAAACAGTTAGGGGATCTAAAAAGTTGAAAAAAAAAAAACTAAGGACCATAACCCATTGAAAATAAAAGTTAAGGGATTAAATTGGTGATTTTGTCAGAATCCACCAAACTTCATGAAGGAATCTAATGAGACTTCAAAGAAGGTAGAGGAAAACAATGTTAAAGATGTAGAGAACAAGAATCACATCGATACCCATGGTTAGGCTCATAATAAGCTGACAAGAAACTGATCTTCCTATTTGCTTGTGTTTGTATACTCATCTTGATGAAGTTGGGTACCACAAGGCACAAGAAGAAGACAAGCATATTGGACACTGATTTGGCTTCACTTGAAATAATTAACTGGTGAGGTTGATGGATTATATTTTTACTATATTTTTAATTATTATTTTCTCACTTAAATTGTATTTAATTGATTAAATTATTATGATTTTGATTTGCCTAAGTGGATTAAATAATATTATACTTAATTGAGGATTAATTGAGGTGGTTTATTCTTGTATTTTTATTTTTATTGTTGGCCCGGTAGGGTTCCTTCATAGTTGGCCAAACATAGTGAAATTCATGAGGCGCAAGGATGCAAGAGAATGGAGAAGACTAGAAGAAATAACAAAAGAAGAGGATAAAAGATTGGTAGAAAAAGACGACAGGAAAAAAAAAAAGAAAGAAAGAAGCAAGCATTGGCAAAAGATAAAAGAGGAAGAATAGGAATGGAAAAGAAAGTCAAAACTCCAAGAAAATACTTGGTTGAATTGGACTTAGACTCCACTATGTCTCAAAGAGGGGAAATTCTTATGTGGACTGGGTCCTCAATGGACCACAACTTTCAAGTGTTGTACATTTCTAGAAGTGTACAACATGCAAAGCACGTGGTACAATACTCAAAGCACCCGATCCACGGTGGACCTGGTCCATATAAGAATTTCCCCTCAAAGAGCCACAGGATACTGCTATTTAACGAGACAACAAGAGACAAAAAAAGAAGGGAATTTCTCTGGGGTATTCTCGGGCAAAAAAAAGAAGGATTCTCTAAGAGTGCAAAGATGGAAAAAAGAAATAGAAGTGGGGGAGGCACGTAGGACGACGTAACCAAGCTCAAGCCGACCTTCTTCTCTATGTTAATTAAATTCATGGCTTTGAATATTAAGATTATGCGTATCTAAATCTCTTGAGACTAAGATCTTCAATGAAGGTCGAAACTTCCATGGGATTTATTGATTTCAATTAAAGATTTTCCCCCTTTTATCTTGTTTTTTGTTAATTGTTATTATTATTCTTAAAATTTGTAATTTTCTGGCCAATTATTGTGTGAACTTAAATCTATTCTAGTTTCAGAGATGCGCTAGATTAAATTGAACCGTAATAATAATAACGCATCGTAAAATTGACTAGAGATAGATTCGATTTCTTTGTATGGTTTCTAGCAGGTAGGAAACAAAAGTTAAGGAAATCTATAGAGTTTTATACTGATTTATTAATTAAAATCACGTAGAAATACGATTGATTTATTAATTAAAGTTAGGAATTTTTGTCTAAGAGATTGGGTCTAACTTATATTCGAGAGTTCTACTATTAACCAATCTGAGAATTAATTTAATAGAATCACCATTTAACATGAAATGAGTAAGTTTGAATTTGAAGTGTCTTGGTTTATTCTTTGCCATTGATTTAATTAAATATAATTTGCTTTGTCGATTTTTATTGGTCTATTTTAAGTAATTAATTCTTAAATTAAAATATTTTTATTTTGGTTTGAGTTAGGATATATTCTTTGCCATTGATTTAATTAAATATAATTTGCTTTGTCGATTTTTATTGGTCTATTTTAAGTAATTAATTCTTAAATTACAATATTTTTATTTTGGTTTGAGTTAGGATATAAGTGAAAGAATATTACAGTTAAGTAGCAATTCTCGTTGGGAATGACTTATACTCACTACTTCATTATTTGTTTGACATTTGTACACTTCAAATTTCACATAAGAGATCCTAAGTTTTTAAGGTTTTAAAATTAAAATAATAGTGATAGTTATTATTCAACTAGACACTTTTGAGAATGAGTATTTAAATGATATATATTAATTAATGTTAGTTATTAATTAACTAAATATCTTTGAAAATGAACATAATTACATTAAAATTTGGATATCAACTTTTTAATTTCATTCCAAACTAAAATTTTACTTTAATTCAAATATATTATTATTTTAATATAATTTCGCCTTTTGAGAATTGTCCTTTACTCATAAAATTTCAATTCTCTCTTTGGACCCCACATGATCCCACATATTTAATAATTTTTTATAAAACTCATATCAAATTAATTCTTATCCATTTACACCATGCATTTACACAGATAACTTCAGTCACTAGCTACTCAACTAGACACATTTAGATGGCAAGGGTAATTACATTACGAACTAAATTTATGTAGATGGCTCCAGCCATCACCAGAGTGACCCAAACTTACAAATCAAGCCCAAAATCAATCAGGCAAGTGGGATTCTAAAGTTAACCCTAACCAAATTCAAACGAAATCGGATCTCACATTCATCCTAAAGACGAACCTATCTAAAAAACTTTTTTTGTATACTACTCAAACATTTTATCAAAATTTCATGTGGTATCAGAATCTGATACTCAACTGTCTGAAAATAAGTTTTGACCACTATTCCTTGGACCTAAAAACATGTCACACTTCACAATCATCTCTGATTTACCCTATTGAGTTATTTTTTGGGATCAAACACTGTACATTTATATGAATGATTGATCCTGGATTCTCTTTTCAGTGATTCGAATGAAAAATTAAGAGTGTTTAGTTGACCAAAAGTGATTTCCTTGACTATGATGCCCATATCACTTACAAGGTTGACAAGGTTGAAGTCTTTTTTGTGCACCATATGAGATTATAGGCAATTTTACACTTAATAGCACGCCACTGCTTTCTTTTTGCTCCCCTATAGCAATTAGGACCTGACCTTTGCTAGCATAGTCTTACTCGATTTTTTTTCTTTTATTTGGGGTAGCCAAACCATAGTGTGAAAACCCCTGGGTTATTATTATAACTCCGGATTAGACCATAAGTTTTTTTTTAAATGATATATATATATATATATATATATATATATATATATATATATATATATAAAGAAAGAAAGAAATGGGTCTATACTTGATTTTAATTTTCTACGTTTTAATATTTGAAGGAACAGCTAAGCTAACAATAATATGGAGAAAAAAAATTTGGAAAGTGAACTAAGAAAGATTGGTAAGGGGTGGAAGTATATTTATAGAGATGGGGAACAATACAGTACCTATTTCAATGAAACCAAACTGAGATTTTTTTTTTCGGATTTGGCTCCCAACCTTGATGAGGCCTCGGCTCGCATATTTGGGTTAAGTCTAAAATGAAACCTAAGATTTTTCTAAATTCCACATTTCACCCTCCGTTATAATACTTCTTTGAAGGATGAAAGAAAGAAAAATTTATCAATTTCGTCTCTAAACTATTTTAGTTTGGCTATTTTAGTCCTTAATGTTTGTTTCTTAATTTTTTACATCCCTAAACTATTTTCATTTTGCCAACTTGGTCCTTCCGAGTAATTTTCTAGCTAACTTCCGTTTTCTTTTACATTTTTAGAGATAAAAGTGAAAATCCTCTTCTTTCTCTTTAAAACACATCTGGTCACGTGAGGACGACTTCGATTGAAAAAGTTAATGGGGTGAGGTATACAAACCACCTTTGAATGGAGATGTCCCAGTGGTTGAGGAAGAAGTGCCAGTTGCAGAGGTTGTTGATGAAGTTCCAAATGAATTGCAAATGGTGGTTGAATCTGACATCAAAATTGAAGAAGTGCCAAAGAAGTCTTATGCTTCTATTGTAAGTTGCTAGAGCACGTTTATTATGTTTTGCTTTTTAATATGCTAATACAAGTTCTAGTACTAGGCTCCTCCGTGATTTGTCCAGTTGTCACTGAGCATGTTGTACAGAAAAATGCAGAAGTTTTAAGTCTATTCGAGATTCATGGGTATAGTAAAAATTTGGAAGTGAACCTAGCTTTCTACTTGTTTGAACTCATCATCAAGTTATAAACCTTTTTATGATATTTTCACAGGTGATGGACCTGAAGAAAAATACTGTGGCTTTCTTATCTCCAGCACCTGTCCCTCTGAAATCTCTGCCAGCCAAGAGCAGGCAAACTCACCTTCTGTTGCAGAAGCTGAACTAGTTCACCATTCTGATGCTGTTGACAATGGGAATAACCAATAGGGTGAAAGCATGCCATTTTGGTTCATTTGATTTTTCCATTATTGTTTCCTGATTTTGTAACATCTCTAACAACTAAGTTTTACGTTACACTTTATTTGTCCTTATGCGGCAGATGGATACTCAATCTATATAAAGGGCTTGCCCATGAATGCAATTGTGTCGTTACTGGAGAATGACTTCAAGAAGTTTGGGCCAATCAGGAGTGGAGGTATTCAAGTCAGAAGCAATAGAGAATGTACCAATTTATTTGTTGCGTGATTATACTATCTTTCTTGGCATTATGACAATATTATTTCTTATTTGCAGCAACAGGGTTTTTGCTTTGGGTTTGAGGAATTTGAGGTTCCAAGTGCGGTTCAAAAAGCACTAGAGATGTGTTATTTTCTATGGCAAGGAATTACATTGTGTAATTTTAATTAATGAGCAACGAGTAAGGTTTGTTTGTTGCTTTCTCAAATATGAACAGTTGAAGTAATAAAGTTCAGAACATGAATAACTACTTTGTAGTTCCCTTCAAGCTTTTAATGCAATTACTTTCCAGAGTAGTTTTTATGGGATTTTTTTTTGTTTTTTTTTTTTTTGGTGTCAACTTAACTCTAAGACACAACTTCTAGCTTCATTTTGTTCTGATTATCTTTTACAAGAACACTAGTCCTAGCTTAAATTCACTCATGATTTCTTTGAGCTATTTAAGTTAATGACTTATTCTTCATGAGTTAGGAAGCAAATGTTTTGAATTCCTACCTCTATAGTCCCCTTTCGAGTTATCAACTTCGCCCACAATTGTAACTGTGCATTCCCCCACCCCCCGCTTCCTCCTTCGCATCTCTCTCTCTCTCTCTCTCTCTCTCTCTCTCTCTCTCTCTAATATTCACTATCTTTTTAAAATAGAAACATGTGTTCTTCCTTGTACTATTTTTTATTGCTGAGGCTTATTTGATTGCTGTCCACTGTTCCTCTAATCCATCCACAGAACAAATTGGTTTTCTGTGATTCTTAAGAGTCTCGAGTTTCAAATGGCCTCATTTCTCCATAACCTCTTTTTGATAATGCGTCGTATAATAGTGTTTCAGGCTTCTCCGATTGCACTTGGTGGGTGTCAGGTTGTTTCCGACAAAAAGAGGTCAACAAATTCTCGAGGAAATTTGAATTTTTTTTTTTGTTTAGCTGTAGGTGAATCAAGTGACCAAATGTGTTTTAGAGGGATCAAAGTAGGCTTTCACTTCTACCCCTAAAAAATATGAAGGAAAACGGAAGTTAGTCTGAAAATTACTCAGAATGACCAAATTGACAGAAAGAAATAGTTTGGGAATGAAAAAATCGAGAAACAAACGTTAAGGATCAACATGACCAAACTAAATAGTTTGGAGACAAAATCGGTGAATTTTCCATGAAAGAAAAGCCAGATTTGAAGAAAGTTCATAGTTGTGACCCCTGAGATGACTTTGAAATCGAGAAATTTTAGACCACAAAAGTCCAAGCAGGCAGCAGCTCGGCTTCCAGAGATGAAGTCTCAAATTGCAAAATTTTGTCTATTCATTTATAGTATATTTTTACTTCTAACCCTAAAATTAATTAAAATTTGATATGACTGTTTTTCTCATTTAAGGGATAAAAATGTAAATTTAAGCGGTAAAATAAAATTTTAATTGTTCAAAAACATTACATACTAAGTTATAAATCAAGTAAAAAATCAAATCTTGAACTATGAATTTAGAACTGTCATGTCTGACCAAGAAATTAAAGCAGTAGTACCAAATATTTTATTTTTTTGGACACACAAAAGATTACTATTCAACATATGGTGATAAATTCTTTATGTCAATCTCATGCAACCATGAAAAAAATGCTTTTTTTAGAGGGGGGGTGCGGGAGGGGTTGGGGGGTGTTGCTTTATGAAGTCCATTTTGAACCTAGAATCATTTCTTTTCCAACAAAACTCTTTAGAAATCTCCAAGCTCTAGTTTCGATTAGGCCTGAGTTCTCTTGAGGGCTTTCTCATGAAGCTCATGGATGACTATTCATAGGCTTGCACCAATCAACATGATCCTGAGAAGCAGCCAAACTTTTCAAACATGGCTGCTTGACTTTTTGTCTTTGTCAGTTGCTATTGTTATGCATGTGCATTGTTGCTGCATTATTGCTTCCTATTAACTGTAAACATTTCAAATTATTGATTCTAACACGAATCAAATTAGATTTCACATACTGAACTGGAACTTTATTAGCATGTTAAAATTGCTGAAAATTTTCAGTTTTGGTTTATAGATTATTATGGCAAGTAAGACGCTTCTCTTTCTTATCATCTCCGACCAATATTACAGGGTTATAACCTTGAAATAATTGAATTTGATTTGGTCTTTTAAATTAGGAAAATATATTGGAGTAGGTGTTATGGCCCCCGCTCGAGAGGTGACATGGCAATACTCTCAAAGGGGATGTCGAACCCGTGCCAAACTAAGTCTACCACACTTCTGCTATGCCACTCTGACTCCCACATAACACGTACATGAAGCCTCACATTAGTTGAAACTTAAATACAAGGTCCCCCAAGTACAAGAAAGGGTCCGAACCATTGAAACTTGTTTAAATATGAAAACCAAAATTCTCTTCTCTAGAACACATTCAAAACATAATTGAAACTTAATCAACCAACCAAAATGTCGCCCTATAACATGAGCTAAAACTCCAACCTTACCCTAACTCCAGGATCTTCATCAAGCCATTCTTCTAGTTCATCATCTTCTAACCGAGCAAATATTGGTAAGGGTAAGTTCACTAATTCGATAAGAAAAAATGGCTCACTTTGAGATTGAGTATATTACAAAAATAATAAATTCTAAAAGTTTATGCCACAAAGAATTTCATATACATGAACCTTTTGAGAGAAATCGTTATAAGCCATATTCTCTCTATTTCTAGTTTTGATAACTATTGGCACTTTATTACACTTGGGAAGTATTGCTTAAACTTTCTATCCCTTTATTATTTTTGGTCTCTTTGGAGATGCTTTCTTGTGTTTATTTTTTGCCAATATGAAGATTGTCCAATTTAAGTGTGGGGGAGTTGTTTAGTGATATTCTTTGTCCAAGTTTTTATCAATTATCTTGGTGTTTTCTTAGTATTAAGCTACTTTGAAAAGTATTGTGCTACTTTGGAAAAATTCGGTTTAAATGATTTTGATTGAAAAAACAACTTTGTTGCAAGATTCTTGAAAGTTTTGAAAATTTGAAGATTTAAAATTTTGGAACTTTTGGAGATAATTCGCAATGGAAGTGATTTCTTCTATTTCTTTTTCCTCTATATTGATTTTGGTCTTCTTGGCTTTGCTTTCATTGTTATTTCTTTGGCCATTGAGGACAATGTCTAGTTTAAGTGTGGGGGAGAGGGGAGAGAATAAGGTTGAAGAAATATTTTAATGTCACTTTTTTCTATCTTTTTTTTTGTGAAAATTTTTAAAATTTCAGTGGTTTTCATTGATTAGCAAGGTTGTTATTCTTTTTCTTACTTAGATATGATTCTTTGTCATTTATTTGGTGGATTTTTCTAAAATTAGTTTATTGGATAGGATATTTGTCAAGACTTGAGAATTTTGAATAATCTTACTTATGCTTTAGTGTTTGAATGTTATTTGGCTCATCTAGTTTGAATATAGAGGATATGATAAATATAGGTAAAGGTTATTGGCTAACTCTTATATTATGTGTCTAAATTTTGCTTAGCTTTGAGCTATGATAGGGAATGTGAGTTGATAAAAGATTGTTGAGAAGAAATCTTATAGAGAATTATGGAAAATTTTTTGTGTGTTGAAAGAAAAAATAATTAAGTTGAGAAAAAAATGCTCTTATTTTTAATCTTTGAAGACTTTTTACTTAAAAAGAGGCTAATATGGGGAGAAGTAGCAAGTGTTATTCAAGTACATTCTCTTAAGGCTATCCCAAAGGCAAAAAGGCAAGAAAGAGCAAAGAAAGAAAGGTTGTTGAGAAAAAAAATGAAAATGAGTGATGACTTTAAGGGGGCTAATGTTGGGAAATATGCCTTATTAGACTAGGTTTCTGATGTAAAAATCGAATGTTTTAATAAAAGAATTTATTTTCAGAACTTGTTTGTGAATTTATATTTTATTTGTTCACAATTATATTTGGAAAAGACCCATTGTGTTTAAGTAAGTAATCCATATGAATGGAGGTCTTTCACGGTAAGGCATGGATCACGGGTTACTTAAAACATAAACATTCGTTTTTAACCGATTGATGAGAATGGGAATCTCATCATGTTTAGGTTATTATGTTGTGAATTCCAAATAAGGAATGTCTTACCTTTAGCCAGATGAGTAGTCCACTCACTTCATGACATAAGCGTATTGTGAATACGTAGAATAGGACTTGTAGTACTGGTTTCTTAAAAAGTACTATATGGTAGAAACCTAGACTACTACTGTTACAGCGTGGACTAGTACTCTTCGACTTGAGTATGAGTTGGCGATCGATGAAGTTGGAAGCATGTACTTTGATATGCTATAGTTGAGGTTCAATCGTAGGACCAATATACTTGCATGTTGGGTATGTGTGACTAGTTAGTTAAGATAGACTTATACAAAATAGTTTCTATACTATGTCGCCCGTGTGGTTGTCCGAATGATTTAAATATCCAGGGCCCCGGGAAACATGACTTGGATGTTTGCTTTAGGATAGCTCCCTTGGAAAGCGGGAATGATCCGGAAGTCGTGAATCGTTGGACTAGAAGCCTAAGGATGGTAGATGTCATTTAGAGAGGTGTTAGTACATTTCTTCCTCTCTAAATGTACGGCCATGTATAGAGGGGTATTTTAGTCATTACACCTGTAGGTCGGAGACTTTGCTAACGTAGCATTGTCCTTGGGATCAATATTTCCTTATGGTGATATTAGGAATTATTTAAAATGCAGAATACAGCTATTTATATGGCAATGGTATTTTGGTCATTTTAGTAGCCAAGGCACTGTATCTTTTGGTCCCCAGTATAAACTGTGAGTCCTAATTTAATAC
Source organism: Voacanga thouarsii (assembly GCA_026120185.1). Taxonomy (NCBI): domain Eukaryota; kingdom Viridiplantae; phylum Streptophyta; class Magnoliopsida; order Gentianales; family Apocynaceae; genus Voacanga; species Voacanga thouarsii. The sequence continues at coordinate 2,038 of JANUWF010002840.1, read as the reverse complement.
GAGCTAAGGAATTGATCTTAAATTAAATGGAATTTATTTTATTTAAGTAGTCTAATTTAATTATTGGGTTAGAATAAAATAAAAGTCCATTGAGAGAGAGAATTAATTAAATTAATTTGGTGGGTTAATTAATTATTCAGGGCTTTGGCTCAGTTTCAATGATTAAAGATTAACATGGGATTAAACTAATGTAGGCTTATTTATTGGACTGGTTTATTTGGGCAGGAAAAATTAATTATTTGTTTGACAACATGAACGTTTTGAAACATCACAGTTAGACTTGACAATATAAACGTTTCTGAGACATCACAGACGGACTGAATCATGCTTGGGATAAAATCATGACTAACTGATATCTGTTTCCAAACTATTATATCCCGTTAGGAGAAATGTCAAAATAGAAACTTGGTATTGTATCCTCAAGCCAGAATAATAACCAAGTATGACAGATTTTTGAGAATCTCCACCATAACCACTGCAAGCATCGGACAATCCTCACGATCGACTTCGGAATTTAACAAAAACTATGAACTTACAATTCATATGCATACAAGAAAAACATCAAAATCAAAATATATACATAACCTTACAATTACAAAAGTCAAAATAAACCATACTCAATCCAAATTTATATCCACAACTAGAGATTCAATTAATTTTAGAAAACTAATAAGTTCTTCAAAAGAGTAGCCAGAAAATAGAGGAACCCCAAATTTCCTTACTAGACAACTCTGAAGACCAGATAACGTTTAGATCACCACTAGAATCCTCTAGACATCTACAATTCCCAATAACCACAAACCAATATTGGAATTAAAGACAACATCCTTCATCCCCAAATCAATATTTACTTGAACCCTAAACAATTAACACCCAAACTTAGCAATTGAACACTAGAACAGAATCAATCATAACCAGATGATAATTAAGCGAACTCACCTAAATCTGTAGCTGCTGGACCAACCTTCTTCTCTAGTTCTTCTCTTCCGCTGACCTCCTCCCTTTCTAGAGCAATTTTTGAAGCGTTACCTTCTATTCAGAAACGACATGAATTAAATCCTTAACCAAAGTAATTGCTATTATAAAGTCCTTAAATAGCATGGACTAACAATTAGCCCCCAATAACAAACCAATGCTATTTAGACCCCGCAAACCTTATGGGCTACATGCCCACAAATTAATTAAATCCCTAATTAGGAAAAATAAAACCAATGGAAAAAAAGTAGGGGGCTCACAGTAGGTACCTTGTATTTGAATGCTAGAAAATTTAGTGTAAGATTAAGCTAATGTTGGTGGACAGAAAATCACCTCTTGCCGCTGCCATTCTTGAGTTTCAATATGAATTTTCTATTTTCTTTTGGGTGTTAATTAGTTTACTGGAAATCTTAGAGAGATTACATGATTTACAATACTTATCAGAACAAAAAATTTGTACGTGTTAAAACTCAATTTTAAAAACGTAATAAGCTAACCTTAGTAAAAAAACCAGCTAACACACTTGAGAACTATCTTAAAATATGCTTATGGAAGCACCAGGAAGGGATGGATACACCTTTAGAGATGACTTTGTGTCACGTCCTGCGCCGGCACGGCCGTACCACCAGAGTTGCAACCCAATAATACGAAACCTTACCTCAAAACTTAAACAACCAAATATGGTGGACAAATTTCTCCCAAAATGATAACTAAATAGTTTCATAATTAAATCATTCCCAAAATGATAACTAAATAATTTCATAATTAAATCTTCCCCAAAGAAATTATATCAAAACCCATAAAGCTAATTCTTAAACTTGTCTAATCGAGAACTAAAAACATAGGTAAAACTTAAAATAAATAAGATAACATAAGTCACTGAACAAAAGTTTAAAATTCGACTCCGTACTAAACGTCCAACACAATCTTAGTAGAAAGGGCTTTTGCACCACTGATCATCATTAAAATCCGAAAGGAGGAAATATTGAAGGGGTGAGCCAATCACATGCTTAGTAAATAGTAATGAATCACTTCTTCCGAATAAAGTTTAAAACATGCTTTT
>JANUWF010002838.1:0-69114 GCA_026120185.1 Voacanga thouarsii | reverse complement strand
AGTATTGTTTTATTTCTGTTTGTGTGTCCTAGTTATAAAGACCCCATGTCCTTTGGATAGAGCGACATCCCCGGTCATGTTGGCCCTAGGTAGTGGGGTGTTACAGTGGTATCAGAGCCTAGGTTTAGGCAAATATTGATAGTATATGTTCTGCTTTATTAAGGTCAATTTTTTTATCTAACCTGTCTTGTTTATGTTGTAGGATGGTTAGAATGCTTAGAACCACAATGAAATGACAATAATGGCATCCTCCTATCCTTATCTACCCAGAAGACCTACTAGTGCCTCAACCTGCACCTCAGTCTGCCCGGGAAGCATCGTGCAACCGGTGGCGCCGGCTGTAGAAGCCATAGCCGGCACCAGCTCCATCTTGGGTTGCCATCGGTTGGCCCATGTTTTTTATGTTTTCTCCAAGTTTATTCTATTTTAAATGTTTGTAAAGATATGTTAAGGCCCTAAATTGTATTAGAACTTCAGGGATTACTTAGCAAGGGTTAGGGTAGTATAAATAGAACCTTTAGTGATTTGACAACACAATTAAAACACTTTATTCAAAATTTGAGAAAGAATCTTAAGAGGCCCTAGCCTCCTTGTTCATTTTGTTCAAGACCATGCTTAAGGATTAGTCCTCCTTATGAATGAGTCTATAAATTTTTTGGATAATCTAATGTGGTTTCTTTGAATGGGTCTTAGTTGCTTTGCTCTTCTAAGGTTTGTTTGAATTCCATTACTTGGGTGCCTATTTTCTCTATTCTACTTGCTCTTGTTTGCATTTGTTGCTTCAAGGATATTAGGGTGAGATTATAGTAGAACTCTTGTAATACCCCGCTACCTAGGCCTATTAGGGCTGGGGATGTCACCCCGTCCGAAGGACAAGGGGTCTTTATAACTAGGTCACACAAATAAATAGCGGAATAAAAATAATACTTTAACTTAAAATATATTACAACCCAAGAATAAATCCAAGAATAACACAAACAAATCCATAATAAAATTTATCCACTCTCATCTCCCCAAAGCATTACACAAAATAAATTGATCAGAAAGTCTTCCAAAGCAAGCAATATCTAGCTACTCATCCCCACAGCAGGATCGACCTGAAATCATGGTAAAAATGGTGGTGAGACAGAAATCTTAGTAAGTCCATGTGTGCTTTGAGTGTCCAGTGAAAATAGTTCATGAATGCAAGTATAAAACCTTTATAAGAGAACACTAGCAAGCAATAAACATTAGTCAAAATCAAGAGTGGCGATTTGGCTTTTCCAACCATACATAATCAATAAAATCAACCACTCAAAAAGTTGGTCATGGGTTACCACATGTTGGGCCCCATAAACGGTCAGAATGCCGACACTTTGTGACAAAAGATAGGTGATCGGCCTACCGGGCAAGATACTCCTCGTTCTCTATACCCAAACAACAACCGGGTGTCTATTCCGGCAAAACACAGTCACTTGACTGAAAAATAAACAGCTAGCTTGGACCGGCACGACCTACTGGACTGACATCTTATCCAAGAAGGACTCACCCCTTAGAGGTGGCCACCTACTGAGAGATTTACACTAACCCTTCAAAGACTAGCCCTAGCAGTCTACCCTTATTGAGTACTCAACGACATTTCTCACTTGGGAGAAAATGAACAAAACACCGTTCCATATGAAAATGGCAATTAAAGGTTTCTAAAGTCTTTGTCAAAATCAGTTTTTGAAAGAGTTTTAAGTTTGAGTAAATCTACTTTTTGAGTTTCAAATCGTTTGTTTGTCTAACATAAAAAAGAAGTTAATCCTCAATTTCTTTTGCAGAACTGAGTGTCCATACACTCTACATTTGGCTTGCCATAATAAACATTTTTCATCAATCGGGTTTTATGCTAGAGCTTACCTGATCATTAGCTTGAATAAAATAAAGGTCTTCAACAGTTGTCCTAACCCCGCTTGGGGTAAATATAAACCACAATCAATCTCAAGCCAAAATGCACTTTCACAAATAAGACTAGTTCAATTCACTACTACCGTGATCCTAGTGTCCCAAGCTTTAACTCCAAATAATAAATAAAATGGGTTTATAAGCTAAGTCTAGTTTGATATTTAACTAATTAGCATTTTGGGAAATAGGTACTAATAAGTTGAAGGTTTAAATCTTGTTAAGAAAAAATTAGAGTTTATTTGATGAAGAGTCCTAGGTGGTATTAGGTAAAATAATGATTTATTAATAATTTAGTTGTTAGAAAATAATTGATAACTAAAATTAGTTGAAAATAAATTTTAATGAGTCTTTCTTGAAAAATAATAAATAAATCCATTTTTGACAAAGATAATAATTAAATTTTAATAATAAATATTTTACTTATTATGATTATATCCATAAAAGGCTTTATTTGATCATATAATACCTATATATTTTATTTCTTTCAAAACCACTATTTAATTGATTAAAATATCCTTATATATATATATATATATATATATATAATAGTCCAAATCTACCTTCCTAGGGTTTTTTTGAATTTACTTGAAAAATTATAATATTAAATATTTTATTGATGAAATAAAATTAGCTTTGGGACAACTAGATCATGATCATATTTCTATTGCTAACTACAATCATGAACATATGCATCCCTTCAATTCATCAAATAATCCAAATCATGCATAATAGCATAAATCTAAATTTATCAAGATATAATCTAACCTCTAGTAGCATAAATATAATCATGGCTTCAATAATGCAACATGAATATAAATCCTATTCACCAAAGGTGACATAATCTCTAGCATACTTGATCACAAATACTACCTATGACATGGAGGCATGCATTAAACCCTAAAAACATCATACAATCAACTAAGATAATCAACTCATGCATAGATCCCATCTCCATCATAAACACATTTATTAATGCTTGAATCTCAACTCATCACAACAATACATGCTCAAGCCATATTCATAATCCATCTTCTACTAATATCATCCAAGAGACATGAATCTAGAATTTAAAAGGAGGGTTAAAAAGGCTTACTGATTGGTGAATACCTTGAAGGAGTTTCGAATGGATCTCAACTCCTAGATGTCTAAATCCGTCCAAGGAAGATGAAGAAAGCATGGCCATGGTTGATGAAATCATTCGGCCAAGAGGGAGAGTGGTTCGGCTAAGAGAGAGAGGGAGAGAGAGAGAGAGAGAGAGAAAAGAGAAGGAGAGATTCCATTAGCATGCTTATTCATATGTATATTCATTAGAGATCAAAGATTAGAGAAGATGAAGTTGTTTGAATAAACCTACCTTGAAGGTGTTCTTGAGCCTTCACAAAAATTCTGGTTTTTGATCCAAAAGAGCAAGTTGGATTTTGGAGTTTGATGTTAAAATTGGTATGGATGGACTCCCGGTAGTGTATAGATGAAATCTGGAATTTTTAGAAGAAGTTTGAAGTGATTTGGAGAGGTATTAGGTGAAAGGAAGGAGTAGGTGTTCTTGAAGGTTGAAGAGAATAGAGAGGTTTTGTTCAAGGCTGGCCGAATTTCTGAAGGGATTAGGGCTGACTAACTGCTTGTAGGGTTTTGGTAGATGATTTTTTGGTTTGGAAGGGAAAAGGAAAGGCTAGTTGTTGAAATCCTTAAAGAATATTTTTGGGAAGCAAATTTGGAAACTAAATATAACAAGAATATCTTTGATTATTGGAGAGCTTTTGGGAAGCTGCCATGGCCGACTGCTTGTGCAATATTTCGGCTGGATGAAAGCTGGTTGAAGGAGGCTAAGGGTGGCCGAAAATAAGGAGTATAATGGTGAAGGAAAGGTCTAGTTGTTTGAGGGATATTTTATGGAAGGTTGCTAAATTATGGTGGTTGGAATTTTGGTATCCAATCAAGGTATGATTGCAGTAATTTTTTTGGAAATCTTTTAGGGCAGTCATGATTGGATTTTCGTGCAGAAACTTGGAGAGGACAATGGAGTTTAGTTCATGGCTGTTTAAGGGTGGTTTGTGCACAAGAAGGGTGGAGTTTCGGCCGAGGCTGAATTAGGAAAGAAGCTGGAAAAAAAATTCTGTAGAGGATTTTCGCAAGGGCTGGAATTTTTCCGGGCAGTTTTAGTTGCCATTTTCTAGCCCATTTGCAGAGGATTTGAAGGCCATTTCAGAGGTCTTTCAAGTCTGGTTTCCAGCCTTCTTTATGGAGGAAAAATGTGGCTAAGATGTTGAACAAAAACTGAAAGAAAACAGCTTGGTTTCGGACCTCCAAAGCGGCGAATTTGCCTGGGGATTTTTCTGGTTTTGCACAGCCTTTGTGTAGTCCGAAAATGGCCAGAAAAATTCAGGTTCAAGCTAATCAAAAGGGCCATTTTCTGGCAGAATTGAGGAGGGAATAATGGCTAAGAATTTCGACACCTTGAAGGCACAAGAAGCTGGAAAAATTTCAGTTCAATACATGAAAGAAAATGAACCTAGCTAGAGTGAAGTTTTAGAAAGTTCACTAAGGAAATTAATTCACTTGGAATCCTTCCCCCTCTTCCATGGTTTTGGTCCATAAGATGTCTTTCACTAAGACATTTTGAACATCCAAAGCCACAGCACATTGCTGGATTTTTTTTTTTCTAGAATAAAACTGGCTTGAACAAATTGAACAAACGAATGAAATGAGAAATAGGAAAAATTAAGGATCAAGAGGAAAGGAATTCCCCTTAGGAATTTTGTGTAGGGTAAAAGAGTAGGATTAGGATACTCTTATCATGCCTCTCTTAGGATAACACCTCTACCCTATTCTAAAGCACCTAAGACCGAAAATATCACTTCCCAAGCAAAAATAAAATTCAATCATGCTATAGCTCTAATGATGGAATTTGAACTCAAGACCTCAAGAATTAATTCCAAAGCTCTAACCACTAAACCACAACAACTCTTGTTTTTATTTTCTCCCTAAAATATTTTTCCTATTTAATACTCAAGCTATCTCCCCATTTTCGCCTCAAGAAAAAATTACCATTTTGCCCTTCTCACTCAATACCCACAAATAAGCCTTCGAGACAATAAAACAAAAATCCAAAGCACATAAAATTATATAAAAATATATTTAAACATGCAATAAAATATGATATGCATCCCAACCACCTTACTCTATGGTTGATTTTGACTGGGGTTTCACAACTTTCTACTATTCTTGAGCGTCTTTGAAGCTTAGTTCTTCAAGGGTGTGATAGAGGGTAGGTTGTTATTTCATTTTCTCCTTTTGTCTCAAAAGGAATCTCTGTTTTTTGTCCCATTGGTTGAGCTGAACTCCTTACTAATTAAACCACTCACAAAACTAAGAAAAAGCCCACTCAAGATCATATGAAAGTGTTTGGTATCAGAGCAAGGAATGCTTTGATTCCAATCAAAGCTTGAAAGCATGAAAATGAGCCCTACAAAGTTGAAGAAAAAGAAAATAGAGAAAATCCCACAACTAAAAAACGTGCTCCACAAAGTCTTATGGTTTTGTTCAAAACAAGGATGAACCATGCATGGACAGGAAATTTGAAGGCATTAATGTGGTTTTTCTTATCTTGTATGTAGATGACATTCTACTCATTGGAAATGACATAGGATCATTGTCATCTACAAAGGTTTGGCTGTCTAGTCAATTTGGTATGAAGGACTTGGGAGAAGCCAGCTACATTCTCAGGATTAGACATCTTAGAAATAGGAAGCAGAGAATGTTAGGATTATCTCAAGCCGCATACGTTGACAAGATGCTGGCTAGGTATAGCATGGACTCATGCAAGGGAGCTCTAATTCCTTGCAAACATGGGTTGTCACTTTTTTCGAGGGACTTTCCTAAGTCTCAAAAAGAAAAGGACAGAATGAGTAGGATTCCCTGCGCTTCGGCTGTGCGAAGTTTCATGTACGCCATGCTGTGTACGAGGCCATATATCTGCTTTGTCGTAAGCTTGGTTAACAGATATCAGTCAAACCCTGGGGAGGTTCATTGGCAAGCTGTAAAGCATATTCTTAAGTACCTCAAGGGAACGAGAGATTATATGCTAGTTTATTGGGCTGATGACTTGGTTCCTACAGGATACACAAACTCAGACTTCCAGGCGGATAAGGATGAGAGAAAATCCACTAGTGGATATATCTTCACCTGTCTGAAGGAGCTATTTCTTGGAGGAGTATCAAGCAATCTTGCATTGTTGACTCAACCATGGAAGCTGAGTTTGTGGCAGCTTAGGAGGCATCCAAGGAAGCAGTCTGGCTCCGGTGTTCCTTTCATAACTTGGAGTCGTGCCATATATAGACAGGTCGATTGTGATGTTTTGCTACAATACTAGGGCAGTATCAGAATCCAAAGAGCCCAGGAACCACAAGAAGAGAAAGCACATCGAGAGGAAGTACTACCTGATCTGGGTTTTCATCTAGAGACGGGAAGTCGTGGTAGAACAGATTGCCTCCGAGAACAGTGTAGCAGATCCATTCACCAAGCTTTTGGCTGGGAGAGTCTTCAAGACACACTTAGACATCGTAGGGGTGGGCACCTATGAATTTACTTAGTCTTAGAGTGCATGTGGGAGATTGTTGGGAAATTTGCCCTCTTTAATTAGGTTTCTGATTAAATATCGAATGTTTTAATAAAATAATTTATTTTTAGAAATTGTTTGTTAATATACACTTTTATTTGTGCAAAATTACGTTTGGAAAAGACCTATTGTGTTTAAGTAAGTGGTCCATGTGAATAGAGGTCTTTCACAGTAAGGTATAGATCACGGGTTACTTAATACATAAACATTTGTTCTTAACCGATTGATGAGAATGGGAATCTCATCATGTCTAGGTTATTATATTGTGAATTCCAAATGGGGAATGGCTTACCTTTAGTCAGTGCATGGTCTACTCACTTCATGACATAAACGTATTTCGAATACGTAGAACAGGACCTGTAGCAATGGTTTCAAAAAAGCACTATATGGTAGAAATCTAGACTACTACCACTATAGTGTGGACTAGTACTCTACGACTTTAGTATAAGTTGGTGGTCTGATGAAGTTGGAAGCATATACTTTGATATGCTATAGTTGAGGTTCTACTGTAGGGCCAATATACTAGCATGTTGGGTATGTGTGACTAGTTAGTTAAGACAGACTTGTACGAGATAGTTTCTATACTATATCGCCCTTTGTGGTTGTCTGAATGATCTAAATATCCAGGGCCCTGGGAAACATGACTTGAATGTTTGCTTTAGGGTAGTGCCCTTGGAAATCAGAAACAATACAGGAAATCGTGGATCGTTGGACTAGAAGCCTAAAAATGGTAGATGTCATTTAGAGGGGTGTTAGTACACTTCTTCCTCTCTAAATGTACAGCGATGTATAGAAGGGTATTTTAGTCGTTACACCTATAGGTCGGAGACTTTGCTAACGCAGCATTGTCCTTGGAGCCAATATTTCCTTATGGTGATACTAGGAAATATTTAAAATGCAAAATATAGCTATTTATATGGCAAGGGTATTTTGGTCATTTTAGTTGCCAAGGCGATGTGTCTTTTGGTCTCCAGTATTGACCGTGAGTCCTAATTAAATACAAGTTAAGGAATTGATCTTAAATTAAATGGAATTTATTTTATTTAAGTAGCCTAATTTAATTGTTGGGCTAAAATAAAATAAAGGTCCATGGAGAGAGAATTAATTAAATTAGTTTAGTTGTTTAAATAATTATTTTGGTCTATGGCCCAATTTGAATAATTAAAGATTAACCTGGGACGAAACTAATATATGCTTATTTATTGGGCTAGTTTATTTGGGCTGGAAAATTAATTATTTGTTGTGCCAATTATTTGTTTCTAATTAGAATAATTAATTAAGTCTAAAAGGCTAAACTAAGAGTCCAATGGCCTAATCTAGTTTAACCTAGGGTTTTATTTAGGTTAAACAGGAGAACGGGCACAACAACATTATTCTCTGAGAGGGCTTCCTCTCTGTAAAAAAGCCAGACGTCTCTCTCTCTCTCTCTCTCCAGAAAAAGTTCCTTAGTCTGTTAGTTGTTCGCCAAACAGAATTAGGCAGGCCATATACTGGAAGATCGAAAGTTTGGCATTCACCTATATACAAAGACAGAGTAGGAGGCTTGTAAGAATCGCACTAGAGGTTTCCACCAACACATCTACCCCGGTTGGGTACATTCCGATCTAGCTAATTCTTAGAACAAGGAAAAGAGGTAATTTTTTTTATCCTCAGAATTCGTACAGAGCATAACTGGCACCGACTAGGGCTACCGGAGCTGGCTCCAGCTTTGTTCGGAGTCCTCTATTCTTTAGTTTTTCCAATTTTTTTTTGTTTTCGCTTCCTCTGCGTGCCCTGTGTTTTCCGTTTCTATGCCGTCAATTGCTATCTGAGCATGAAGGTTTTGTGAAAATATAGGGAGCATGCATCTAGATGAATGAAACTGGACACATATGTGTGAGTAAAATTATAATCCTTCACTATTTATGGTATGGATAGATTCTCTGTTAAACCTCGCGGGTGGAGGTATAGGCGATATGTAATTTAGTGTTTTTCTTTGCAAATCGTGTTAGCCCAATGTTTATAGGTATAGGCGATTGCTGGTTTTGGTTGATTTCATTGTATTTGGATTGAAATTAGAGAGCCATTGATACAAGAAGTTGAGAAGAAAACAGGGGAAATTCATGGAGGAAATTCGCGAAAAAAAAAACTGTAGGAAGAGTTGTCCACCGAATCGGTGCCGACTAGGCCACCCAAACCGGCACCAGCTATGGTCTGGAATCTAGTCCATGCACTGGTTCCTCATGGGTCCTGGTTCTGTGCGGCGGGTGTAATGGACCACAGTTCAGATGGGTGCCTGATCCAGTGCAACGGGTGTAGTGGACCAAGGAGAAATTTTTTAATTTTCCTTGTAATTTTGCAATAGTTAATACTCAAGGAATATTTTTGCATGGAAAAATATTAGTAAGGGATTTTAGGATTAAACAAGACCATTAATAAATTAATTAAGGTGTTTAATTCTATTATCTGGGCACTTGGTTTAAAAATAGAAGAGCATGAAAACGTCTACTGTTTTCTAGCATGCTATTTATTTTTGTGTACCTATGTGCACGTTCTCTAAAAGACCAAAGTCTTTGGGAATGTTTTTGACAAGGAAAACATTTTTCTACGAATTAAATGGTTATTTTAACTTGAATAAAAATTAATCCTTAGATATTTTCTCAACGGATTTAATCGTTGACATAGAAATATATTGGATTTAGATATTTTTGTAAGTTAAAATAGAAAGCCATTTTGTTTTAATTTTTGGCACAAGAAAATTGTTTTGTCAAATAAACTTGAGACCAAAGTCTCTAGAAAGTTTTAATTGGAAAATTTTTGAAATCATTAAGTTTTTAACTTAAATAAAATTATTCCATGGGAAAAAACTCTCAAAGGATATATAACTTGGCATGGAGATTTTAATGGATTTAGACATTTTATTTTTGAGTTAAAAGAAAAACTTAATGGAAATTTTCAAAAGGATATTTTTTAGAAAACCTTTGTTTTAAAAGACTAAGTGGGAGAAGGGTTCCAACGGCCCCACGGCTTCCATCACGATCCTCATTAGAGATCGTGGGTCCTTTCGCGTCACCCTGGGAGTGAACCTTTGAAACCCCACCTAAAGCCAACCCTAGAGTAAGGCGGTCAGGAAGCATATCATATTTTCTTACGTGAATATATATATTTTTGAATGATTTTTGTGCTTTAGAATTATGATTTATAGTCTAGAAGGCTTAGTTGTGCTTATTGAGTAGGAAGGGTAAAATGGTAATTTTGCTTGAGTTCAAAATAGGAAGAAAGATTGAGAATTAAATAAGAAGAATATTTGGGAGAGAAAATAAGAACAAGAGTTGTTGTAGTTTAGTGGTTAGAGCTTTGGAATTAATCTCTAAGGTCTTGAGTTCAAATCCCATCATTTAAGTTTTATCATGATTATTTTTTATTTTATTTAAGGTTGAATTTTTCCGTCCCTTGCATTCCATAAGTAGAAACAGGAGTGTGGTCCTAGGAGAGACATGAAGGGAATGTCTTAATCCTATTCTTATGCCCTAAAAGAATTCTTAAGGGATTCATGTCCTTTTATTCTTTAGCTTACCTTAAATTCTTTACCAATTAAGTTTGTTCAATTTATCCAAATCCATATTTTAATTCCAGAAAATTCAACAAGGTTTATTGACCTTGGAATTTTGAAAATGGCTCTTAGAGGATAGAGTTTTGACTGAAAATAGGGAAGGAGTTAAGGAAAGTTCCCAAGAGAATTAATCTCCATGGTTGAACCTTCAAACTCCACTCTATAGTATTCATCTTCTTCATAGAAGCAATCTGAAAATTTTCCAGGTTCTTGGATAGTCTAGCCTTCGAAAACTTCAACCATTTTCTTACACAAATGCTGCTAGAAAAATGGCCAACTTGTTCAGCTTGAAGACCGAAATTCTATGCCAAAAGCCGAACTGCACAAAGCTGTGCAAACCAGAAAAAAATTCTGGATAGTTTTGCAGCATAGCAGGCAAAAAACCAAAGTTGTTTCTTCTGCCTTCAAACCAGTAATTTACCTCTTATTTTCCTCCATAAAGAAGTCTGGAAACTAGCCTTAAAGGACCCTCAAATACCTCTCTAAACTCTCTACAAATCGGCTAGAACATTACAGAAAAATTGCACAGCAAATTTCAGCAAACAATTCGAATCTGAAACCAGAAAAATTCCAGCCTTGCTCTCTCTTCAAGCCCTGTTTGAAAACCACCTCAAACTTCTATGAAGTTAACCTTAGTTAGCCATGAACTGAACTCCATTACCCTCCTCCACTGACCTTACATGATTAGGCTCCATAGCCACTCCTCAAATCCCTCCTTCAATTACTCCAATCAAGCTTTCAATTGAAGTTCAAAAATTCCAGCAATTGCTCCATGAAAACTCCCTTGGATTAAGCTTCAAACAACTAGAAATTCTCTCACCATTGCACTAAGAATTTTAGCCAACCTTATAACTCCTTCAACCCTCATTCATTTCAGCAAAACCAGTCGGCCATTGTAGCTTCCAAGAACCTCCATCAATCAAACAATATTACCATATCTTCTACCTTAAAACACTCCATAAATTATTCCATTTGAATTTCAAACAACCATATTTCCCTCTTCTCCCTAATCTGAAAATCAAATCACAGAAATCCCTCCATTTCTCCAAGAACACCAAAACACCAAGAACACACACTATCTTTCTTCAAGCCTAAGACCACTCTAAACACCTCCAATCCCTTCCAAAAACTCTAGATCACACCTATTCACTCCCTAGAGTTCATTTCTGGATTTAATAGCATCAAATCTTGAAAAAAAAAAAATCTACAATCGGATAAAAAACCAGAATTCATCTTCTTTCCTTCAATCATTAACATGATCTACTAATACTCTCTCTCTCTCTCTCTCTCTCTCTCTCTCTCTCTCTCTCTCTCTCTCTCTCTCTCTCTCTCTCTCGGCCGAAATGGTAGCTACAACCATGGCTGTTTTTCTTCTTCTCTCTCGGTCGGTTCAAGCCTCCCGAGCATGTGGATCTCCTTAAACCTTCATCAAAATAGTCATTAACCAAGTATTTCTCTTTAACCTTCTCTTTAATTCTAAAGTCATGTCTCCTAGATGTTGATGGAAAGGGATAGAATATGATTAGGGATTGAGTATATGCTTTTGTATGAAGGAGTTGAGATTGGAGCATGTGAATGTTTGGCCTTGGTTAAGCTTTATGAAATTTCTTGTAGATCGATGCATGTTCTTCATGTCTTGAGTGAGTATGGATATTTAAGTATGCTAGATATTATGTCACCTTTGGTGAATAGGGTATTACGTTCTTGTTTTAATTGAAGCCATGAATATGATTATGCTTAGAAGAGATTTAGCCATGTGATAGTAAGTATGGATTTAAGCCTTTATTCATGAATAGAATGGTTTGTTGATCGATGCTGTAGTTTATGTTCATGATTCTTGTTAGCAATAGAAAAATTATGATCATGACCTTATTGATCCTAAGCTATTTTAGTTGGCCAATTTTATTAAGTTAATTAAAATAAATATTATGATTTCCTCCAAAGATTTTGAAAACCCTAGGAAGTTGGAATTGGAATATTAAATGGAATAATAATATTTTAGCCAAATAAAGGATATCTTTTATTAAAGATAATATATATAAATATAATAATAATAATAATAATAAATAATGCCTTTTATATAAATAATAATAATAATAATAATAATAATAATAATAATAATAATAATAATAATAATAGGTAAAATATTAATCTTGTAGGCCATATATTCAAAAATACTATTGAAATTTATTGATCAAATTTAATAAAATTTATTTATTATTTTCTATCTATTAATTATTAATTAACAGATTAGTAATAATTTATTATTTATTTTAATAATATCTTCTAGGATTCTTCATCAATTAAACCCTAGTTTATTTATTAATAACAACACTTAAGATTTGTATTTGAACCTATAACTTATTAGTAACCCCTAATTATTTTCACTTATCAAGCTAGACTTATTTTATAAAACCCTTTTATCATCTAGCCTTAAAGCTTAGGATATTAGGGTCACGATTGTAATAAGTTGAACTAGAATTATTTATGGAAGCGAATATAGTTTGAGTATAACCATATGACATGTGTTTACCTCTAGTGGGGTTAGGACAGCTTTGGAAGATTTGTGAATTTGCAAGCAAAGGATTGATGGACAAAACGCAGCACAGGAAGCCATGGACGGGAAAACAGAGACAAAAAAAAAAAATTAAACGCGGGCCATAAAGGCCATGCGGAAGCGTGAAGATCATACCTTTGCGCTCCTTAACCCTTCTAGGTTGAGTAAGAGCGGATTGAACGACTGGAATCGCCTCGCTTTGCACAGTTGAAGGAGCTTCCGGTTGAACACCCGCTAGCCTTCGACTGCGTCTTGTTTGCATTAACGCTTAGCTCTCCAGCTCTCGGGATATTCCTCAGCCTACCCTCTAGTCGGTGAACACTATGGTGAAGAGGAAGGGTCTCAATTCTCCTTGGTTCGTTCGCTATTGATTAGCAAAGAACAAGAGAAAAACAAGAAGAAGGAGAGAGTTTTGTGAGAGAGAGAGAGACTCACGTGAGTCTTTGCTTGGGAAGGGAAAAATTAGGGTTTTTTTCCTTTCAAAGAGTTGTTTATGTTCTTAGCCAAAATTAGGTCTCTCAATCTCTGATAAACATATCCCCGGGATTTCAAAATATCCGGATGTTATCCTGAGAAACAGTTTGGCCTAACCTTAAACTCCTCTTAACCGTATCTGGAAAAACCCTAAGGTCCAAGCTATTGGGCCAGATAAATATTTATTATGTTTCTTGGACTCAAAAGGCCCAAAATAATAAATATTAATTATTTATTTTCTGGGCTTACATAAGTAACCCAATAAATAATTAATGAGCCCAAATGAATCATAATAATTAATCTTTAATTATTTATTTCTTGGGCCTACATAAATAACCCAATAAATAATTAAACATTAATTATTTCCCCTAGTTTAAGCCCAGGTTAATTTCTTAATTATTCATACTGGACCTAGGCCCTGAATAATTAATTAACTAAATAAACTAGATAATTAATTTCTCTCAACTCCTATTTTATTTATTTATTTATTTATTTTATTCCAGTCCAATAATAAATTAGACTTCCTGAATAAAATAAAATAAAACAAAATAAAGTCAAATCCTCTTCAACTGAAACCAATTCCTCATCCCAAAAAATAGTTAGGACTTACGGGCTATCCCGAGGACCAAAAAGACACATCGCCTTGGCTGCTAAAATGACCAAAATACCCCTGCTATATAAATAGCTGTATTTTGCATTTTAAATATTTCCTAATATCACCATAAGGAAATATTGACCCCAAGGACAATGCTGCATTCGCAAAGTCTCCGACCTACAGGTGAAATGACTAAAATACCCCTCTACACATCGCCGTACATTTAGAGAGGAAGAAGTGTACTAACACCCCTCTAAATGACATCTACCATCCTTAGGCTTCTAGTCCAATGATCCACGACTTCCGGAGTGTTTCCGCTTCCAAGGGAGCTACCCTAAAGCAAACATCCAAGTCATGTTTCCCAGGGCCCTGGATAATTTAGACCATTCGGACAACCACAATGGGCGATATAGTGTAGAAACTATCTTGTATAAGTCTGTCTTAACTAACTAGTCACACATACCCAACATGCAAGTATATTGGCCCTACTATAGAACCTCAACTATAGCAAATCAAAGTATATGCTTCCAGCTTCGCCAGACCACCAACTCATACTCAAGTCGTAGAGTACTGGTCCACGCTGTAGCGGTAGTAGTCTAGGTTTCTATCATATAGTACTTTGAGAAACCACTACTACAGGTCCTGTTCTACGTATTCGAAATACGCTTATGTCATGAAGTGAGTGGACTACCCACTGGCTAAAGGTAAGCCATTCCCCATTTGGAATTCACAACATAATAACCTAAACATGATGAGGTTCCCAGTCTCATCAATAGGTTAAGAACAAATGTTTATGTGTTAAATAACCCGTGATCCATACCTTACTGTGAAAGACCACCATTCACATGGATCACTTATTTAAACACAATGGGTCTGTTCCAAACGAAAATCGTGCACAAACAAAAAGTAAATTCACAAAAAATTTCCGAAAACAAATTCTTTTATTAAATAATTCGATTTTACATCAGAAACCTAGTCTAAGAGGGCATACAATCCAATAAGGATCAGGTAAGCTCCTGCATAAACTTATTTGATGACAAAAGGTTACTATGGCAAGCCAAACGTGAAGTGTATGGACACTCGTTTTGTAAAGGCAATTAAGGACTATTTCCTCTCTTGTTCAGTTAAACAAATTATTTGAAAATCAAATAAGCAGCTTTGCTCAAACACTAAACTTTTTCTAAAATCCTACTTTGACACGAATTGTAGAAACCCTTAATTGCTATTTTCAAGTAAAGCAAAGTTTTAACCGTTTTCTCCCAAGTGGGACAATTAACATTGAGTACTTAATAAAGGTAAGCTAGTAGTACTAGTTTTGAAGAGCAGAAGTGAGTCTTATGGCAGGAGGCCACCTCTAGAAGATGAACTCAACTTAGAGAAGTGATAGTACTACTTAGTCATGCTGGTCCGAGCTAGCAAGTTTTAGTCAAGTGGACTGTGTGTTTCCAGAGTGGACAACCGGTATGTTTGGGTATAGAGAAGGAGGAGTATCTTACCTGGTAGGCCGATCACCTACCTTTTTGTCAGTCTACACAAAGTGTGGCATTCTGACCGTTATATGGTCATGGAGCCCAACGTGTGGTAACCCATAGCTACCCATTTGAGTGGTTTTATTTATTGTGTACATGTATGGTTTGAAAAGCAAAACGCCATTCTTTATTTTAATCCTTCTTTATTGATTGCAGCATTATCTTTTATACAAATTTTACAACTTGCATACATGAACTGTTTTACCTGAAACATTCAAAGCACACACGGGCTTACTGAGATTTTTATCTCATAACCTTTTATGCCATGTTTTTAGGTCGATCTTGTTGTGAAGATGAGTAGCTAGATTTGTTGCCTACTTGGAAGACTCTATGTTAATTATTTTATGTGTTGCTTTGAGAGATTATAGTAAACAATTTAATTTGGATTTGTTCCTAAATTTTTGGGTTGTAATAAGTTCAATTTTTGAAGTATTGTTTATAATTTCGTTGATGTGACCTAGTTATAAAGACCCCTTGTCCTTTGGACAGGGTGATATCCCCGGCCCTGTCGGGTCTATGTAGTGGGGTGTTATAGAACTCGTATAGGATGGGGATACCACAAGGATCTAGATCTAATGGAGGGATGTAATTAATAACTCGGGACACGTACTATGATCGGCCAGCCCCTCGTTGGAGGTTATAGTGCGAGGTATGTCCATAAGAAATGAGAGGAAACGGCCATCCCCTCGTTGGAGTTATCTTCTAGATCATTACATAGAAGAAAAATTAATTTGTGGTGGTTAACACACTTAACTTAGGGAACTGTTAATCTTTTCAAGAATCTATGTCAGTTTTTCTATGAGTCAAATTAATCATTATCAGTTTTGATAATAAGGATAAAGTGCACAAATTTGTTTTGTTTTCACAAACTAAAATTTTTTCTTTTATTTTTGATTTTTCAAAAATGGTGGGAGGTTCTTTTAGTCCATTAGCCATTATTCTCAGAGAGAATAAGCTAACGGGACCAAACTATGTGGACTAGAAGAGGAACTTGGACAAAATACTCACAGCGGAAGAGAATAAGTATGTCCTTTATGAAACCTGTCCTGTTATCAGGGAGGGAGCGTGAGGCTGAGAAGGCATGAAAGAAGGCCGACGAGATAGCTCGTTGTTACATGTTGGCCTCCATGTCTAATGTGCTCCAGTCCAAACATGAGCACATGACCACTGCGTATGATATAACTTAATCATTGGCTATGATGTTCGCAGAGAAGAGCCGACTCATAAGGCAGGAGGCTCTTCGAACCATCATTAACACTAAGAGAGCATATGCTCAAGATGATTGCTGCTTTCGAGGAGGCAAAAATCTTAGGGGTTGTCATTGACCCCGAGAGCCAAGTGGACATGGTTCTCAAATCTCTACCGGGTTCTTTTACTCAGTTCAAGTTGAATTACAATATGAACTAGTTAAACATGAGTTTAACTGAGTTGATGAAGGAACTCTAGATGGCGGAGAAGGTCATGAAGCCACAATCAAAGGCTATGATTGCCAAGGCTTCATCTTCTAGAACTTGGGCCAAGCACAGAAAGTTCAAGAAGAAGAAGGAGAACGCAGCGGTCCAGCCCAAGACCAAGCCTAAAGACAAACCCAAGGCCAAGTGCTTCAAATGTGGACTGAAGGGATACTAAAAAAAGGAGTGTCCGGATCTTCCAGCCAAGAAAAACCCCTCAGGTAATGTTTTCTATCTAGAGTCCATATCAATGGTTGGATCACCTTCCTCTTAGATTGTTGATTCAGGAGCCACTGATTAAATCTGTAACTCCTTGCAAGGGTTTAGAAAGATTAGAAGACTCTAGAAGGGAAAATATGGACTACGTTTAGAAAATAGAGTATAAGTTTGGGCCTTTGCAATGGGAGAGTTGGATCTTGTTTTTTATTGTAATAGAATAGTGGTTTTGAAATATTTTATATGTACTTGGATTTCGATAGAATTTGATTTCGGTTGTGAAACTAATAAATCAAAGATACTTTGTATCTTTCCATTCTGGTATTTCTATAGTAGAGATGGAGAAATTTTATGTACTGGGCACTTGTATAGAAATCTATTTTTCTTAAACCCTATTAACAATCAAATAAATAACGCTCAATCTGAACCTTTAACAAGGAAGAGAAAGACCAATATCAATTACTCTTATCATTGGCATCTAAGGTTTGGTCATATCAACTCAATCAGGATTCAGAGGTTGATCCATGATGGGTCCGTGGGCTTATTGAGATTGAAAAATTAGTCTCAGTGTGAGTCCTACCTGATGGGAAAGATGACCAGGAGGTCATTTACCCCTAAGGCAGATAGAGCTAAGGAGGTATTGAGTCTTGTTCACACTGATGTGTGTGGTTCCTTGTCTACACCAGCTAGAGGAGGTTTTGAATACTTTATCACTTTCATGGACGAATGTACAAGGCTTGGCTACGTTTACTTGATGAGACGCAAGTTTAACTCTTTTGACAAGTTCAAAGAGTTTCAGGCTGAAGTGGAGCGTCGGACATGTAAATTGATCGAGACCTTATGATCGGATAATGGTGGAGAGTACCTCCTTGGTGAATTCAAGGATTACATGGTACATCATGGAATAGTATTCCAACTCTCTTCACCAAGGATACCCCAACAGAACGGAGTAGCTAAGAGAAGGAATAGGACATCGATGGAAATGGTTCGAAGTATGATATCTCATGCTACTCTTCCAAAGTCCTTTTGGGGATATGCCCTGGAAACAACAACATATATTCTGAACTTGGTTCCGTCCAAGTCTATACCTAGGATTCCCTATGAGATGTGGACAGGGTGTAAGCCAAGTCTGAATCATCTCAAGATATGGAGTTGTCCAGCTTATGTTATGGTCAAGGGAGATAAGTTGGAACCAAGATCAGAATTATGCTATTTTGTTGGGTATCCAAAAGGGACAAAGGATGGTTACTTTTATCATCCTAAGGAGTAGAAAGTACTGGTCAGTACCAATGCTAGATACCGAAAGGATAATCAAAGTACTTCCACGAAAGGTTCAACTAAGTTGGAACTAGAAGAGAAGTTAAAGCAACTTTTTCTGACCTGATTGTGGAACAAAAAGAGGCACAGCCTCAAGAGCCTGTACATATGGAGCCTCGTCATAGTGGGAGAGTTCTAGGGTTCTGGAGAGATGGACTAGAGAAGCTTTCGAGGTAGTCTCCGACCATCTTGAACAAGACCTCACTAGATACGAGGAGGCTATTGCTAATACCGATGCAAATTATAGCATGAAGTAATGAAAGCTGAGATTAAATCTATGTATCTCAATCAGGTTTGGGATATTGTAGCTTCACCTGAAGGGATAAAACCCATAAGGTGTAAGTGGGTATACAAGAGAAAGAGGGGAGTAGATGGGAAGGTGGAAACCTTCAAAGCTAGGCTTGTGGCGAAAGGGTATACTCAGAAAGAGGGAATCGATTATGAGAAAACATTTTCCCCGGTAGCCATGCTTAAGTCCATCCGTATCCTCCTTACCATCGCATGTCATTATGACTATGAAATATGGCAAATGGATGTCAAGACAGCATTTTAAATGGTTATCTTAGTTAAGATATCTATATGTCCCAATCGGAAGGTTTTGTTGCTAAAGGCCAAGAGCATATGGTTTGCAAGCTTAAGAAGTCTATTGATGGACTTAAACAGGCATCAAGGGCATGGAACATTTGTTTTGATGAGACTGTAAAGTCCTATGGTTTTGTTCAAAACGAGGATGAACCGTACGTGGATAGGAAACTTGAAGGCATTAATGTGGTTTTCTTATCTTGTATGTGGATGACATTCTACTCATTAGAAATGATGTAGGGTCATTGTCATCTACAAAGGTTTGGCTGTCTAGTCAATTTAGTATGAAGGACTTGGGAGAAGCCAGCTACATTCTCGGTATTAGACTTCTTAGAAATAGGAAGCAAAGAATGTTAAGATTATCTCAAGCGGCATACGTTGACAAGATGCTGGCCAGGTATAGCATGGACTCATACAAGGGAGCTCTAATTCCTTCCAGACATGGGTTGTCATTTTCTTCAAGGGACTATCCTAAGTCTTAAGAAGAAAAGGACAGAATGAGTAGGATTTCCTACGCTTCGGCTATGGGAAGTCTCATGTACACCATGTTGTGTACTAGGCCAGATATCTGCTTTGCCATAGGCTTGGTTAGCAGATATCAGTCAACCCTGGGAAGGTTCATTGGTAAGCTGTAAAACATATTCTCAAGTACCTCAAGGGAACGAGAGATTATGTGCTTGTTTACAGGGCTGATGATTTGGTTCCTACAAGATACACAGACTCAGACTTCCAAGCGGATAAGGATGAGAAAAAAATCCGCTAGTGGATATATCTTCAACTTGTTTCGAGGAGCATTGAGGAGTATCAAGTAATCTTGCATTGCAAACTCAATAATGGAAGCTGAGTTTGTGGCAGCTTTGGAGGCATCCAAAGAAGCAGTCTGACTCCGGAAGTTCCTTCCAGAACTTGGAGTTGTGCCACACATGGACATGTCAATTGTGATGTATTGCGACAACACTGGAGCAATATCACAATTCAAAGAACCCAGGAACCACAAGAAGGGAAAGCACATCGAGAGGAAATAGTACTTAATCCGAGATTTCATCTAGAGATGGGAAGTCATGGTAGAACAGATTGCCTCCAAAAATAATCTAGCAGATCCATTCACCAAGTCTTTGGTTGATAGAGTCTTCAAGAGACACTTAAACACCATAGGGGTGGGCTCTTACGGACTTACTTAGTCTTAGAGTGCATGTGGATATTTTTGGGAAATATGCCCTCTTAGACTAGATTTTTTATGTAAATATAAAATGTTTTAATAAAAGAATTTATTTTTAGAAATTGTTTGTGAATTTACATTTTTATTTGTGCACAATTACGTTTGGAAAAGACCCATTGTATTTAAGTAAGTGGTCTATGTGAATGGAGGTCTTTCACAGTAAGGTATGGATCACGGGTTACTTAATACATAAACGTTCATTTTTAACCGATTGATAAGATTTGGAATATCATCATGTCTAGGTTGTTATGTTGTGAATTCCAAACGAGGAATGTCTTACCTTTAGTCAGTGAGTAGTCCACTAACTTCATGACTTAAGCGTATTTCGAATACGTAGAACAGGACCTGTAGTAGTAGTTTCAAAAAAGTACTATATGGTAGATACCTAGATTACTACCGCTACAGCGTGGACTAGTACTCTATGATTTTAGTATGAGTTGGTGGTCTACCGAAACTGAACGCATATACTTTGATATGATATAGTTGAGGTTCTATCGTATGGTCAATATACTTGCATGTTGGGTATGTGTGACTAGTTAGTTAAGAGAAACTTGTACGAGATAGTTTATATACTATATCACCCTTTGTGGTTGTCTGAATGATCTAAATATCCAGGACTCTGGGAAATATGACTTGGATGTTTGCTTTAGGGTAGCTCCCTTGGAAAGCGGAAACAATCTGGGAAGTCGTGGATTATTGGACTAGAAGCCTAAAAATGGTAGATGTCATTTAGAGGGGTGTTAGTATAATTCTTCCTCTCTAAATGTACGGCGAAGTATAGAAGGATATTTTAGTCATTATACCTGTAGGTCGGAGACTTTTCTAACATAGCATTGTCCTTAGGACCAATATTTCCTTATGATGATATTTGGAAATATTTAAAATGCAAAATACAGCTATTTATATGGTAAAGGTATTTTGGTCATTTTAATAGCCAAGGCGATGTGTCTTTTAGTCCCCAATATAGACCGTGAGTCCTAATTAAATACAAGCTAAGGAATTGATCTTAAATTAAATGGAATTTATTTTATTTAGATAGCCTAATTTAATTGTTGGGCTAAAATAAAATAAAGGTCCATGGAGAGAGAATTAATTACATTAGTTTGGTGGCTTAATTAATTATTCAGGGCTTTAGCCCAGTTTGAATAATTAAAGATTAACCTGAGACTAAACTAATATAGGCTTATTTATTGGACTAGTTTATTTGGACTAGGAAATTAATTATTTGTTGGGCCAATTATTTTGTTCTAATTAGAATAATTAATTAAGTCTAAAAGGCTAAACTAAGAGTCCAATGGCCCAATCTAGTTTAACCTAGGGTTTTATTTTGGTTAAACAGGAGAATGGGCACAACAACGTTATTTTCTGAGACGGCTTCCTCTCTGTAAAAAAGCCAGACGTTTCTCTCTCTCTCTCTCTCTCTCTCTCTCCAGAAAAAGTTCCTTGGTCTGTTAGTTGTTCACCAAACGGAATTAGGCAGGCCATATACTGGAAGATCGAGAGTTTGGCATTCACCTACATGCAAAGACGGAGTAGGAGGCTTGCAGGAATCGCACAAGAGGTTTCCACCAGCACACCTACCCCGGTTAGGTACATTCCGGTCCAGCCAATTCTTAGAATGAGGAAAGAGGTAATTTTTTTAATCCTCGGAATTCGTATAGTGCATAACCGGCACCGGCTAAGGCTACCGAAGCTGGCGCTGGCACTGGCTCTGTTCGGAGTCCTCTGTTCTTCAGTTTTTCCAATTTTTTTTTTGTTTTTGTTTTCGCTACGTGCCCTGTGTTTTCCGTTTCTATGCCTTCAATATTTTCTAGAATATTGATTTTAGATTATATATTATTTTAATTCCTAAAATATTTTATTTTAGCAGTTAATATATTTTCTAAAATATTGATTTTAGTTATATATTATTTTAATTCCTAAAAATATAATTTTAGCAATTAATATATTTTCTAAAATATTGATTTTAGAATTTTCTCTCTACTTTTCCAAAATAATGATTTTGGAATTAATTTTAGGAATTAATATATTTTTTAAACTATTGATTTTCGAATTTATTTTATTTTTTCAAAATAGTGATTTTGGAATCATTTGCTATGTTTAATTTTATTTTGAGCATAAAATTACCATGGTGGTTTGGTTATGGACCCAATTAAATTGTTCCTGCATTTTATCGCTTTGGTTTTGAATTAAAATAGGGCCTACAAGTCCTACCTTCTCTATTTTTTTTTTGGTGTAAATTTCTTTTCCCATCTAACTCCCCTCGAATGTTACTCGAGGTTTTTTATTAGAATTTTATGTAATTAGATTACATAGTTTAGGGAGAATAGAATTTATTACAAGTTTAGGAGAAGATGATCAAGACCAGAAGGAGGATGGTATGGTGTTCTTCCTATATTATGCTTGAACACTTAGGATTGGCCAAATTAATTTCATTTCTGGCTCAAGGAAATTAATATAGTAAAGTCCAAAACCAAACCACGTTTTTATTTTACAATGTATGGATATGATGATATTATGCTTGCTATGTGTAAGACATAAATATCACAAATCCCCCAATTAAAAATTAAACCTAATGCCTTCCATTAATATAGTAAGAATAACAGTCTATTTTCGAGACCAAGTTGTTGGGCTAACCTAAACTTATTTGACATTGGACATGTTTAAGCTATGAAATTTTAAATTCCTGATTAATGGGTTGGGTTTAATTAAATTTTTTATCCTGGTTGGGCTAACTTAAGCATAAATAAAAATAGAGGCAAGATTGGGTTAGCTTAAAAGCTTTAAGATTAAAAGATGTTAATCACCTAATGATTTGATAATTACATACGATGTAATTGGTATTAGATACCTACCATTGAACTTAAGGGTGGCTTGTTGGGCAAACCTAAGGTCATCCTTGAGGAATTTGAATACCGGTCCACTACAAAAGCTTCCAAAGGGCTTTCCTGAATCAATACTGGGGGCTATTGGTTTGAGTAAAATAGTAGAATAACAATACGCTTAATTAAGGACCTAATTATTTGCATTACATGTGCATATACAGTTAGCTAATTTTCTCTATCTTTACATCTAGGTCATCTGCATCATGTCGACCAACCTAAACCTGTATTTCATCTTGGAAACCAACAAACTACTTGAAACAAACTTTCTCTACTGGTATAGAAACTTGAGAATTGTTCTTAAGTCGAAAAAGTTGCTCTCCGTTTAGAGCTCCTATTTCACCACCACCAGCTCAAGATGCTCATACTAATGAGTTTGTTATCCACAAGAAGCATAAAGAGGATAGTGACATGGCATCCTATGTGATGTTGGCGTCAACCCCTCAATTGCAAAAACAGCATGAGCATATGGACGCTTACTCGATTATATTCCATTTTTGAGAATTGTGTTATGCCTAAGCTAGAACGGAAATATATGAGATATTAAAACAATTGTTCCATTCGAAGATGGCTAAGGGTATTTCTGTGGCCACTTATGGGATGAAGATGCTGGGCTTAATTGAGAAGCTCGCATCTCTTGGATTTGTGATGGACAATGAATTAAGTATTGATTTAATTCTGCAATCTTTACCAAGTAGTTTTTTACAATTTGTGATTAACTACCAAATGAACAAGATTAAGTCCACCATACCTGAGTTGATCAATCTACTCAAAACTGCGGAGTTCTCCATGAAGAAAGAATCCAATGCAGTTATGTTGGTAGAATCTTCCTCTTCTAGGAAGAAAGTTCCTAAGAAGAAGGAGAAGGCTCCTACTAAGCCCAAAGGTGGTGTGAAAAAGAAGGAAGCAGCCACCAAAGGCCCATGCCATCATTATGGAAAGATAGTCATTGGAAGCGCAACTACAAAGCCTACTTGGAGAGTGCCAACAAAAAGAAATGGAAGGAGAAGCTTGCGGACACTACTATTTCTACTCCTGGTATGTTTATGATTAAGATTATTACTGCCTTTAAAAATGGGATATGGGTATTAGATACTGGATGTGGATCTCATTTGCGCAAAATTTGTAGGGACTAAAAGATAGTAGAAGGCTTGAGAAGGGTGATGTAGTCCAACGTACTGCAAATGGAGCAAAAGTTACTGTACTTGCTGTGGGGACTTACAAGCTACACCTGCCTTCAGGGTTAGTTTTAGAACTTCAAAATGGTTATTATTTACCAGTTTTATTGGAAAATATTATCTCTGTTATGTGCTTAGACTTGTATGGATTTCATTTAATATTTAGGAATAAATATTGTTCATTTTCAATAAATGATATTCATTATGGTTCTGCAACTTTAGTTAATAGTGTATATATTCTAGACACAGATAATCTAATCCTCAATGTAAAATTAAAAGAAACAAACAATAGATAATTTAATCTCATCTTATTTATGGCATTGTCATTTAGGCCATATAAATGAGAATCACATTTCTAGCTTACACAAGCTAGGTGACTTAGGGTCATTTGATTACGAATCATATGACACATGCAAGTCTTATTTACTTGGTAAAATGGCTAAAACTCCTTTTTTTTTTTTTGGGAAAAGGAGAAAGGGCCAAAGAGTCATTAGAAGTTATATGTTTTGATGTATGTGGCCCAATATCTATACAATGAAGATGATGTCATCACTATTTCATAACCTTTATCGATGATTTTTCATGATATGGGTATTTGTATTTGATGAAATAAAAGTATAAAACTTTTGAAAAGTTCAAAAACTTCAACAATAAAGTAGAGAAAAAACTTGGGAAAAGTATTAAGACTATAAGATCTAATTGAGGAGGTGAATACTTAAGCTAAGATTTTCAAGATTGTCATAGAGATAATGGGGTATTTGTTAAGATTGTGTCCTAGAAGCAATCATTTATACAATATATTTTTCACATTAAATTAATAAAAAGCATTCTTTATCTTTCAGTTTCTTTATTCCATATGTTCATGTATATAAAAATTGTTAGATAAAGTCTCAAGTACAACACTGTGTTAAGAAAATCATGATAGAGATCATGATGTGAGGTTCATACTACACTAGAATGTGTTCATTCTTAAATCATCCCTAGTCATAGTATCAATAAGATAGGACATCAATAATACGTTAAGATTAGCATGTGTTATATTTCTTGATTTTACCAAGCAGTGGTTCTTACATCCGTGAGTATTGTGATACTCAAGGTAAACACGTGGATGCTTGTTACTTAAATAAGTACATTGGATGGCCTAGATATAAGATAATTACATGGATAACAATTTAGTGCCAGTAATAGAATCTCACTATAGTAAATGTGCAAGTATTCTTAAATTTGAGAACTCCAAGGTACTTTGTTTGCTAAGTGGTATACTTTGATTCCAATCTCTGGATTCCTTACAAGACCACCTATAGGATGGACATTGGGTACAATGTGAAGTAAACGAAAGTAGTTGAGAGGGTCAATAAAGGATTCACACTCCAAATAGTAGTAGTGATTATCTCATGGTCACTTGTAGGAATCATTACTCAAGAAGTCCTTGGCCAATGCGACTATGTATTGGAAATAGTTCCAATTGATACACATGATGAGTAATGAATTCTGAGAACAAGTACTAAAATATTTAGGCCAGAATTAATTAAGGTTCTAGAGCAAGTTGGCACTAATTTCATACTTTAAACTGAAACAGATATTGTATGGTGAAAGGAGTTTATATAATTGACTTTTCACTATTGAATGGTTCATGTCAAGCCACCTGACTTTTTGTACTTTTAGGTGGTTATGATGTATTGCTAGATACTGCTCATGTTTTGCAAAATATGGATTTATTAATAAGTGAATTAATAAATTTAATTCTAATTAGAATTAATATATTAATTTTAATTATTAAAATGATTGTTAATTTAATTATGATAGAATTAATTCATATTAGCTACCAAATGACTAGAAAACCTAATAGGCCACACACAATAGAGGAATTAGTACTCAAAATATTATTTGATAATATTATAGGGTTAATTCATGAGAAGAAATTATTATGAGCTAATTATAATGTGTTATCATTATTTGGGGTTGAATTGAGATTGTTAAATCCCTATAGGTAAATTATAAATCTGTTATAATTCATAGGGCCTAATTGCAATTCTTGAAATTTCCAAGCCCATTATTGAAAAGAGGAAAAAATGGGAAATTCTTTGTTTCCTAAAGAGTATTAAGAAACTTACATGTTTTCCCCCCTTTCTTATGGCAGTTATTTTGTGGAAAAAGGAAATTAGTTTCCTATTCATAAAATAGGGAATTTTATTCTCTCGCTATTTATAAAATTGCCGCCGTAAGGAGAATTTATTTTGAACACATAGAAGAAGTTTTTTTTTTCCTCTTCTTCTTATCTTTTCGAAGGAAAAGAAAACAATTTCTTCCCAATTAAATTAATCATAAAACTACTAAGTATTATTCTACTAGCATAGATTTTGGTGGTTTTGAGTACATTCTTCATGGAGATTAATATTAGAGAAATTCCTATCTTTGGAATTTGGTGGCTCAATTGGATAGACTTTTGAACGTGATTCGCACAGAAGAACAATTTTAAAAGTTGCGATTTTAAGGTAGTTAATTTTTCTTCCCTTCTCATGATTTGTTTTATTTATATACCAATGATCCTTTGCGTGGATTTCGTTTTATTTTTTCGCTGCGTGTATACTGATTTGCATGATTAAAATCCAACATCGATGTCAAAGCCATCTCGTATGTGGTTTACGAATTTGATTATTATTTTGAAATTATTTCAAAATAAATTTGACATTATGAAATTGTTTCATAAATACTTTGAAATTTGAAATAGTTTCAAAATGATATTCTGGTCCATGAAAATTGTTTAATATAAAATTTGTTTTAGTATGTATGTATGTATGTATGTATGTATGTATGTATGTATGTATGTATGTATGTATGTATGTATGTATGTATGTATGTATGTATGTATGTATGTATGTATGTATGTATGTATGTATGTATGTATGTATGTATGTATGTATGTACACATTGCATATTAATTATTGAAGTTGGTTTCAGTAAATTATAGAATTTGTTTCCTCTTTAATTCAAAAAAATTATTTCTACGAGAAAAAAAAGGGATTTTGTTTCCTTAAATTTGTTAAGGAAATAGAATATGCAAAAAGGAAACAATAAAAAAAATTCAAAAGAAAAAAAAAATTGCTGAAATTGTTTCAGCCAAAAAGAGAATTTTTTTTTTTTATGAAAATGTTTCAGCCAGAAGAAAAAAAAAATCATTGAAATTGTTTCAATTGAAGAGATAAAAAAAAAAAAAAAGAAACACTGAAAATTGTTTTCTACCATTGTTTTAAGCTTGCATCCTTGGGAGGTTTGTGCCTTAATAAATAAATAAAAAATAGGAATTTGCTTAATGATTGCAATTGTGTAGCTATGCTTTGCTATTGCTATTATATTACCAATAGCCTATTTTTTTTTTTTTTTTTCATGTGGGGTTAATGATTTTTTATTGCAATCAGGAACCGTTATTTATAAATTTTTTAGTTTTAAATCTTCACGCTTTGACCCCTGTTTTATTAGTTTTTCTTCAAGTACCCACTGAAATAATTTTATTCCAAAAGCACCCTAAGATTTTTTCCAAAATTTGATTTTTGGATTAATTAATTAAATTTCTAAAATAATGATTTTAGAATTTAATATTTGATGCATATTTATTTATTTATTTTATATATTTTGTTTAATGTGTTTTAAGCATAATATTGACATATTGGCTTGGTTATGGACTTAGACCAACTTAATCTAATTAATTTGAATTGTGTCATACATTTTATCAATTTGTTTTGAATAAATATGGCCTGCGTGTTATGCCTTTTTCTGTAATTCTCTTGTAATTTCTCTTCTTATCTAATTCCCCTCAAATGTAACTCGAGGTTTCTTTATTAGGGATTTATGTAATTAGACTATATAGGTTAAATCAGATTAGAAATTATTTTTTGAATCTATAAAGGTAAAGACCAAGGCGAAACAAGAAGATGGTAAAACTTTCTTCTCAAAACATACATGAACATATAGATCATGACCAAAAAATTAATTTTTTTTTTGGCTCAAGGGAATTAATCTAGAAAAGTCCATAACCAAGCTATGTAATTGAGTCTATTACAATTATGTCAAAGTATTGATATTTTGCATGCCAAATGATGATACTATTAATTAAATAATTAAAATCCCTCAAACAACATTAAATCTAAAGGCTTCCGTTACTATAGTAAGAACGAGAGTTCTTTTTCGAGATTAGGTTGTTGGGTATACCCAAGCTTACTCGACATTAAGCATATTCAAATTATGGAATATGATTCCTGATTAATGGGTTGGATTTAACTAATATCTATATCCCATGTGGACATACCCAAACATAAAGAATATTAGAGGCTAAGTTGGGGTAGCACTAATTGCTTTAAGATTAAAAAGATGTTAATCACCTAATGATCTGGTAGTTACATTTGATGTAATTGTTACTGGATACCAACCATTGAACTTAAGGGTGGTTTGTTGGGCATTCCCAAAGTCATTGTTAAATAATTTGGATACTAGACCACTAGGAAAGTTTCCAACGGGCTTTCCTAAGTCAATAGTGAGGGCTATTAATTTGAACAAAATAGTGGGTTAAATATGTAGATACCAAATGTGGATCTCATTTATGCAATAATTTGCAGGGACTAAAGAGTAGTAGGAAGTTGGAGAAAGGTGATGTGGACCTTCGTACAGCAAATGGAGGAAATGTTGCTATACTTGCTGTGGAGATATATCATCTACACCTGCCTTTTGGATTAAATCTAGAATTACAAAACTATTTTTATGTACCAATTTTACTTAAAAACATGATCTCAATTACTTGTTTCGACTTACTTCGATTTCATTTAAATTTTAAAAATAAAAGTTGTTCTTTTTCATTAAATAATATCCATTATGGTACTGCAACTTTGATGAATGGTTATATGTTCTAGAAATAAATAATCAAGTTCTCAATATAAACAATAAATGGCAAAGAAAAGATAACACAAACCTACCTTACTTGTGGCATTATCGTTTAGGCCATGTAAATGAGAATCACATTTCTAAGTTACATAAATGTGGTGACTTAGGCTCATTTGATTTTGAATCTTATGAGACTTGTGAATCTTGATTAATAGGAAAGATGACTAAAACCTCTGTTTCTAGAAAAGGGGAAAGGACTAAGCAATTGTTGGAACTAATACATACTGATGTATGTGGACTAATGACATTACAAGCAAGAGGGGGTTATCAATAATTCATTACCTTTATCGATGATTATTTTCGATTTGGGTATTTGTATTTAATGAAATACAACTCTAAAGCCTTTGACAAGTTTAAAGAATTCAGAAATGAAGTAGAGAAAGAACTTGGTAAGAGTATTAAAACTCTAAGATCCGATCGAGGAGGAGAATACTTAAGCCAAGAATTTCTAAGTTACCTTAGAGATAATGGGATATTATCCTAATGGACTTCACCACATACATCTCAACATAATGGTGTATTTGAGAGAAGGAATCAAACTTTATTAGAGATAGTTTGATCCATTATGGCTTTTGCTGATCTACCAAAATCTTTTTGGGGATTTGCATTAGAAACCACTATTTACATACTAAACAGAATTCCATCAAAGACGGTTAACAATACCCTATTTGAGTTATTTTATGGTAAAAGACCAAAATCACATAAGAATTTGAGGATATCCTGCTTATATGAAGAGGACAAAGTCAGATAAATTAAAAAATTAATCTGACAAGTGTTTGTTGATTGGATATCCAAAAAAAAAATCTCATGGATATTATTTATAACTCTCCATTGAAAGTAAAGTGTTTGTTTCAAGGCATGCTATTTTTTTAGAGAAAGAATTCGTGCTTAAGGGAGATAGTGGGAGCAAGATTGAACTTAGTAAACTTCAAGAAGGCCAAACAAACAATGATTACCTATAAGGGATGATTGGTTGCAAAAGGTTACCGTCAGAAATAAGAAATTAACTATGATCAAAATTTTTCACCAGTAGTAATGCTGAAATCCATTAGGATACTCCTAACACTCGCCGCTCATTATGATTATGAGATTTGGTAAATAGATGGAAAATAGCTTTTCTTAATGAAAATCTCATTGAGGAAGTGTACATGACACTACCCGAGGGTTTCACATCCAAGGATTACACTAAAGTGTGTAAGCTGCAAAGGTTCATTCAGGGACTAAAGCAAGCTTCTAGGAGTTGGAACACCTATTTTGATGAAGCAATTAAAGAATTCGATTTCAAACAAAACATGAATGAACCTTGTGTCTATAAAAAGGTTAATGGGAGTGTAATTATTTTCCTATTACAATATGTATATGACATATTACCAATAGAAAATAATGTCTCTATTCTACAATCAGTCAAGATTTAGCTATCCAAGAAGCTCTCTATGAAAGACCTTGAAGATGCAACCTACATTCTGGGAATAAAGATCTATAGAGATAGATAAAAAAGGTTGCTCAGTCTTTCACAGTCTACATACATAGATAAAATGCTAAAGAGGTTTAGCATGAATTAATATAAGAAAGGATTTTTACCTATGATCCATGGGATAAGCCTTTCAAAATTTATGTGTCCTAAGACACAAGATGAAAGGGATCACATGAATAGGATACCATATGCATTGGCAATTTATTCTATCATGTATGCTATGATATGTGCAAGGCCCGATGTATTTTGTGCTATTAGTTTGATGAGCAGATACTAATCAGACCTTGGAGAAGGTCATTAGATGGCTATCAAGAATATCCTTAAGTACATGAGAAGAACTAAGATTGCATTCTTGGTATATGGAGATGGTGACTTGCAAGTTAGAAGGTATACTGATGCTAGTTTCCAATCTAATAAGGATGATTACAAATACCAATCAGGATAGGTGTTCACATTCGTAGGTAGGGCAGTTAGTTGGAAAAGTTCCAAATAAGATACAATTGCCAACTCAACCAATGAAGCTGAGTACATAGCAGCTTCTGAAGTAGCTAAGAAAGAGGTTTGGATCAAGAAGTTCATTATAGAACTAGGTGTGGTACTTAGCATTATTGATCTAATAGCCTTGTATTGTGATAACAATAGAGCCATTGCACAAGTAAAGGAACCACGGTCTCATTAGCAATCTAAACATGTACTTAGATGCTATCACTTGAATAGAGAAATCATGGATAGAACAGATGTAAAGATAGAGAGAGTTCCCATTGATCAAAACATAGCTGATCCACTTAGAAAGGCATTATCCCAAAAGAAACATAATGGTCATATTCAGTCATTTAGTATTAGATACATGAAAGATTGGGTCTAGTATAAGTGGGAGATCGTTTGGATTATGCCCTAAAAGTAATCATTTATATAATGTATTTTGCACATGAAATCAATAAAAGGAATTCTTTATCTTTGAGTTTCTTTATTCCATATGATCATGTATATAAAAATTGTTAGATAAAGTCTCAAGTATAACACTATGTTAAGAAAATCATGATAGAGATCGTGACGTGAGGTTCCTACTACACTAGAATGTGTTTGTTCCTAAATCATCCCTAGTAACAGTATTAATGAGATAGGATATCATTAATACGTTAAGATTAGCATGTGTTTTACTTCTTAATTTGTCTCATATATGTGAGTATTGTAATACTAAAAGTTAACACGTGAATGCTTATTACTTGAACAAATACATTGGATTACCTAACTATGAGATAATCATATGGATAACTATTTAGTGCCAGTGATAGAATTTCATTATAGCAAATGTGAAAGTATCCTTAGACTTGAGAATTTCATGGTACTTTGTTTGCTAAGCATTATAATTTGATTCCAATCTCTGGAGTTTTTACAAGACCACTTATGGGATAGACATTGGGTACAACGTGAAGTAAACGAAAGTAGTTGAGAGGGTTAATATATAATTCACCACTCCTAATAGTATGAGTGAATATCTTATTGCCACTTGTAGGAATCATTACTCAAGAAGTCTTTGGCCAAGATGACTATGTGTTGGAAATAGATCCAATTGATACACATAATGAGTAATAGATTCCAAGAATAAGTACTAAAATATTCAGGCCAGAATTAATTAAGGTTCTAGAGGGAATTGGCACTAATTTCATACTCTAAACCAAATGAGATATTGTATGGTGAAAGGAGTTTATGACACCGGCATTTCACTATTGAAAGTGTCACACCCCGTGCTCGCGGACCTCGGAGCGCAACTATGGGCCTGGCAGCACGCACGGTAAACTACTTGGCCGCCATCCTCGCTGGGCCAAAATGGATATCCCAAGTTGATAATGGGTACTTAGGCACATTCTTATATACCATTCATACTTCTCATCCTAATCCTATGTGGGATTGGGGCATCACATTCACCCATCCTTTAGGCCCAAGCGTCCTCGCTGGGCCCATACTTAGGGGTCAAACCCAAGACAAACCAGGCGGTATAGGATTCTAGAGGTGGCTCCCACCGCACACAGTATAACACTTAGTTCCCATACCGGGGCTAGTTACCTGCTCTGATACCAAATATCACGCCTCGTGCCCGCGGATCTGGGAGCGCAACTATGGGCTTGGCAGCACCCACGGTCAACTACTTAGCTGCCGTCCTCGCTGTGCCAAAATGGATATCCCAAGTTGACAATGGGTACTTAGACCCCATTCTTATATACCATTCACACTTCTCATCCCAATCCCATGTGGGATTGGGGCATCACATTCACTCCTCCTTTAGGCCCAAGCGTCCTCGCTGGGCCCATACTTTGGGGCCAAACCCAGGACTAACCAGGCGGCATAGGATTCTAGAGGTGGCTCCCACCGCACACGGTGTAGCACTTAGTTCCCATATCGGGGGTTGGTTACCTGCTTTGATACCAAATGTCACACCCCGTGCCCGCAGACCCGAGAGCACAACTGTAGGCCTGGCAGCACCCACGGTCAACTACTTGGCTGCCGTCCTTGCTGGGCCAAAATGGATATCCCAAGTTGACAATGGCTACTTAGGCCCATTCTTATATACCATTCATACTTCTTATTCCAATCCCATGTGGGATTGGGGTGTCACAGAAAGGTTCATTTCAAGCCACTTGACTTTTTAGACTTTTGGATGGTCATGATGTTTTGCTAGATACCACTCATGATCTGTGAAATATGGATTTATTAATTAGAGAATTAATAAATTTAATCCTAATTAGAATTAATATATTAATTCTATTTATTTAAAGGATTATTAATTCTATTATGATAGAATTAATTCATATAGCTACTAAATGAGTAAAAACCTAATAGGTTATACACAATAGAGGAATTGGTACTCAAAAAGTCCTAAGTGCAATACTTTGTTATGAAAATCATGATAGAGATCATAATGTGAAGTTCTACTACATTGGATAGTGTTCGTACCTAAGTTAGCCATAGTCATAGTATTAATTAATAAGTTAAGACTTGCACGTATTATACTTCCTGATTTGATCAGGCGGTAGTTCTCACATCCGTGAGTATTGTAATATCCAAAGTTAATACGTGAATGCTTGTTACCTTAACAAGTGCATTAGATGACATGCCAATGAGATAATCACATAGATAACTATTTAATGTTAGTGATAGAATCTCGTTATAGCGAATATGCAAGTATCCTTAGACTTGAGATGTCTAAAGTACTTTGTATGCTAAGTGTTGTACTTTGATTCCAATCTCTAGAGTCCTGACAAGACTGCCTATAGGATGGATATTGGGTATAACATGAAGCAAGTGAATGTAGTTGAGAGGATTAATAAAGAATTTACCACTCCTAATAGTAGGGACTAATATCTCACGGCCACTTGTAGGAATCATTACTCGAGAAATCCATGGCCAAAGCAATTGTATATTGGAAATGGTTCCAATTGATACATATGATGAATAGTGGATTTCGGGAACAAGTACTAAAATATTCAAGCCAGAATTAATTTATTATTCTGGAAGGAGTTGGCACTAATTTCGTACTCCAAACCGAATGAGATATTGTATGGTGAAGGAATTTATTGCACTGTTGTTTGCTATTGAAAGGTTCATGGCAAGTTACTTGACTTTTTGGACTTTTCGGTAGTCATGATATGTTGTTAGATACCACTCATGATCTGCTGAATATGAATTTATTACTTAGAGAATTAATAAATTAATCCTGATTAGAATTCATAAGTTAATTCTAATCATTTACGATTATTAGTCTTAAAGATGTTTGGGTTAATTCATATTTCGGTACCAATGGACTGGGAAACCTAATAGGTCACATATAATAGAGTCTTGAGTTCTCGATATATATTATTTGATTATATTATGGGGGTTAATTATGAGAGAAGAATAAATTTACAGGTGAATTATAAGTTTTTTATAATTCAAGGTCTTAATTACAATTATATGAACTTGTAGGACTTAATCAAATTTAATGAAACTTAGAGTACTTAGTTATAATTATTGAAAGTCCTAATACCTATAAGGATAAGGAAATTGTTCCTTTTACTAGGGTGAAAAACCTAGAAGCAAAAACATCGCGTTTCTTGTGGAATTCTTCTTCTTTTCCACGAAAACTACTGTAGCCGCCATTAACCATTCTAGCAGAGGGTTTGGTCTTGCTTAAGGTATTGAACTTGTGCGGATTTTTGTTAAAGAAATTTCTATCCTTGAGATTCAATGACTTGAACGGGACAAAGAACATTATTCTGAGTCTGTACAAATTGAAGAAGAAATTTTTATTAATAGAGGCAGATGGAAGGTATTTTTCATTCCTGTATTGAACCATTTTATGCGTAAAAGTGATCCTTGTTGTTTGGAATTCCTGTTTTTCTTCTACTGCGTAAATCTATTTTTGCATGTGGAATTCCTACACATCCATATTTTGAATGAATATGGATAAACTCTTTGATTGTTTCATCAAAAAAGATATTCCAACTCCTAGAAGCTTATTTAAGTCCATATATGGACCTTCACAGTATGCACACTTTTGTGCTATCATTAGATTTGAAACCTTCAGGTTGTGTTATATACACTTTCTCAGTTAAGTTTCCATTTAGGAAAGTTATTTTCACGTCCATTTGCCAGACCTCATACTCATAATTAGCGTCATGTGCTAGGAGTATCCTTATAGATTTCAGCATTGCAATTGGTGAGAAGGTTTCATCATAGTCAATACCATACTGTTGACGATAACCCTTAGCAACCAGTCGTGCTTTATAGGTAACTACATTACCATCCATGTCAGCTTTCTTCTTGAAAAACCACTTGCACCTAATAGGTTTGATTCCTTTGGGTGGATAAACTAAAGTTCATACGTGGTTGTTGTATAGGGAATCCATCTCTGACTTCTTTACCTCAAGCCATTTGTCATATTCAGAATTATTCAGAACATCTATGTAAGTAGTGGGCTCATCTTCATCTATGAACAATACATCATTGTGGTCTTTAATTAGAAATCCATATCTCTCATGTGCCACCGTATCCTACTCGACCTGCGAGGTTCTAGTGTAGATGAAGGTACATCTATTCTCTTAGTAGATGTGCAATTAGACTATTGAGCTGTGTTAGTTTGTACTTCTTAAACTTTACAAAGTTTAAGTTTACTCCCACTATCTCATTTGAGCATGTGCTCCTTTTTTAAGAAGATGGCATGCTTCGAAACAAACACTTTATTTTCTGAAAGGAGGTAGAAGCAGTATCCAAATGACTCTTATGGATATGCAACAAATAAAAACTTGTCAAACTTACTCTCAAGTTTGTCTGACTATGGTATTTTGACAAAGGCTTGTAATACCCCACTACCTACGTACCCCAAAAGGGGCGGGGAAGTCACCTCGTCCTAGTGACAAGGGGTCTTTATAACTAGGTAATAGAAAATATAACAGGAAACAACTTAATAATAAACTTATTACAATCACAAAACAATACTTATACACACCTTGAAACAAATAAATGGTAACTAAATCATCCAATAAATAAATACATAAGAATAAATCTTCTATGCTTATAGCAGCATAAGGAAATCAACCTTTCAAGCAAGATCGACCTAAAGATATGATATAAAATGTGTGAGAAATATTTCCCAATAAGTCCTGTGTGTGCTCATTGTAATTTAGGAAAAATAGTTCATATATGCAAGTTTTGAACAAGTCATAATAAAAAGTCTCCAAGTCCAAAAATATATCCTTGAATATTGAGTGGTGTTTTATAAGCATTTGTAAAGTAAATATGCTCAACATGAAAAGAAATAACCACTCTAATAAAATTGACTATGAAGCCATGCATCATGAATGGATATGGCACCACAATTTGTGCACCATGTTCAGAGAACAGTCAGGATGCCACACTATGTGCATCATGACAAGAGAATGATCAGGATGCTAGACTTTGTGCATGCTGATACAAGGTGGGTGTTTAGCCCACCGGGTGAGATACTCCTCCATCTCTGCACCCAAACTTACCGGTTGTCCACTCCGAAAATAAACAGTCTACCTGAACTTATTGCTAGCTCTGACTGGCCTGACCAACAAGAACTTTCATCTTGTCTAGGCAGGGTTCACCCCTCAATGGTGGCATCCTACAGAGAGACTTACCCAACCCTTCAAAGACTAGTCCTAATAGTCTACTCTTATTGAGTACTCAACATTATATTTATCCCACTTGGAAAATGTAAAATCAATGAAGAGCTTTCTTTGGAGTAGCAATTGTGGTTTTCAAACAACTTTTGGTAAAATTTTGTTTAAGGAAAATTTATTCTTTTGCTCGGAGAATTGTTTGTTTGATAAATATTATTTTATTTTAGAAGAAGGAATATATTGTCCATGACTTCATAGCTCTTAGGTCAACTAGCTACAACAACATGGTCATCTAGCTACAACATCTAGCTATAACAAAAAAACCATAAGCTTTAACACTAGTTGACAAAGTATTTTATAAAATAAAATTAGTTTGATAAGATAAAATAAATAGGTGTTATAAATATTAAAAAAATAAATTATAATATTAACTATTTATTAACAAATAATAAATAATTAGCAATATAAATAAAATTAGTAATAAATAATAAGTAATAATAAATCCAAAATAATATTAGTAATAAATAGTAATTAAATAATATTATTACGAATAATAAGAAATATTAATAATAAATTATACTCAATTTTAATTAATAAATAATCAATAATAAATAATAAATAAAATTTCCAATATAAATAATATTTACAAGTGTAAATAAAAGTTTTAGTAGGGCTAATTGACAATAATATGAATATAAAAGTCATTTTATATTAATTAATTCAAATATATTATTATTTATATTTAATAAAAATATTCTATTTATTTATCTAATAAAATAATAATATTTAAATAATCTCTAAATTTGAAACTACCTAGTGTTTTTTGAAATTAGTAAATTAAATTAAATGGTAATATTAAATATATTATTAATACTAATAATGATTGCAAGAATAATTCTAAAAATCCCAAACATAGTTCTTACAATAATTTTATTGATAGAGAAAATCCATGTACATGTTTATACACACAAGGATTCAACAAATAACATGGCAATCTATCCAAAATTGGACTTGAATTAACATATAATACAACAAGGATAGTATTACACTATTACACTAGTAATAATTTTTGGCATGATATTTGATGGCTAATTAACAACATAAGAGCATAAGCATGGCATCGGTAGCAATAATCAACTAACTCCCAGTAATGACATATGAACTCATAACAGAAATCTACTCCCAAGTTTATCATATTAACAAACCACAATTTCATATACTTCATGCAATAGCCTTAAACCCACACAACCTCCAAATCATATAATCACTATCTTCATATGATATACATATCTCTATCATGCTTCCAACAAATCTACGACCCAACTACGTCATTCTGTCGATCTTGAGTTCAAAATAAATAATAGGAGTTATATTTGAAATACTTGTTTGATGATGGTTGATGTTGAAGATCTTGTTTGTCAACGGAGACCCTCGAGTGCTTGATGGCTTAAATGATCCAAAATTGTCCAAGGTTGATCACCAATATTTCAACCAAGAGAGAGGGAGAGAGTGAGAGGAAGAAGATAAGAATATATAGAAGTTGAAGAAAAGAAGAAGAACAAGAAGATTGTTCCTATTTTACCTTTTTAGTGTTCTTTGAATCTTGAACAAAAAGGGTGGTTTGCTCCGCTTAAAGGTTCAAGTTTGTGTGTTTTGGTGTTATAAGGTACACTAGAGAAGAATATAGGTTGAATACTATGGGTTTAGAGAGTTTGGGAGTGATTGGAGATATTTAGAAGTGATTTAGGCATAAAGATGTGTAGTGTGTGTTCTTGCGATTCTTGCTATTCTTGAGAGAAATTGAAAGAGAGTGATTTCGTGTGTGTGATGATGGTCGAATGGCCTAGCTTAAGGGAGGCTTTTGGTTATGCAAGAAGGAGAGAGAGAGTTTCAGCTTTTTCAAAATTCAAATTGAGGGGAAAGTGGAGATGTTTGAGGTATAAGATTGGGTAATAGTGTTTGCTCTTAGAAGGTATCTTGTCCTTGAATGGTGTATGACTGAACTAGCTTGGTTTGATCATGGCATGGAGAGTTGTTCCAGCTTTGTGTTGGACAAAAATGGCTATGGAATAGCAGAGGAATTTCTGGTTTTATTATCTTGCTAGGTGAGTGTTTAATGGAGCAAAAATCTAGAATTTAATTTGAAGTTTGAATAATTTTGAATGGAGTGAAGATAGGAGTGTTTTGAGGTATGTTAATGGAGTCCTAATGATCATGGTAAATGGAGAAGCCAAGGGTGTCTGTCCATGGCTACATTATGGATGAAACATGATGAAGTTTGATAAAGAAATTTGGCCTTAGCATTGATTAGGCAAGACTGGAAAAAAATTCTTGAATTGAAGCTGAAGAACTGTTAGGGTTTGAAATGGTTTTGTTCAAGATTTTTGGTCTTCTTTGGAACGGTTTTGTAGTTGGGTTTTAGGGGTGTTTAAAGATCCATTAATGCTGGTTTTCCATCCATCATCTTGAAGAATAAAGGGAAAAGTTTCAGGTGTTCTTGAGCACCAACGAATAGCTCAATATTCATGTTCAAAGGCTGCTTGTTTGCAGAAAAAAATTCTTGTTTGGTGTAGTATGTAAGGCTGCGAAAATCTA
The DNA here is from genome assembly GCA_026120185.1 of Voacanga thouarsii. Lineage (NCBI taxonomy): Eukaryota > Viridiplantae > Streptophyta > Magnoliopsida > Gentianales > Apocynaceae > Voacanga > Voacanga thouarsii. Next base: position 29,855 of record JANUWF010002838.1, on the reverse strand, counting down.
AAGCATTTCAGCCTTCTTCTTCACACAAGATGGTTGGTTCTTTGCAAGAATTCGATAGAGAAAGGTGGCTGAAAATTTTGAAAACCAACTTTGAAGAAAGTCTGAAAAATTTTCCAGATTTTAACCAAATTAAGAACAAGAAGAAGATAAAGTTCTTGAAGGAATAATTATGGTGATTTACTTGGAACATCTTCCTATTCTTCCTTCAGATTTTCGGCCAACTCCTAACCAAGAAGAGCTGGAATTTCAAAATTCCATGCAAGGTAATTATCCAAGAATTTTATGGATATAAAAATGAATTAAAGAATTACAAATAGTTTAAGTTCAAAAAGGTTAGGTCAAGGCTTTCAAAAAAAGTGGAGATAGATTAGAATTTTGTTTAGGAGAAGATCACATGGTTAAGATATTACCGTTGTGTCTTCCCTAAGACAGCATTCCTTACTTTAAGGAATGTAAGAAAGAAGAAAATTGAAGCATTGGTTAAGATAAATATGAATAAAACTTAGGTGATGGGATTTGAACTCAAGACTTTAGAGATTAATCACAAAGCTCTAACCATTTAACCACAACAGCTCTTGTTGTTGTTTCTCAACCAAATCTTCTTTTTATTTAAGCCCCAAGCCATCTTCCTATTTCTACCTCAAGTAAAATAACCTTTTTACTCTTTCTACTCAATAGGCACAAATAAACCTTATAACCTATAAACCACAATTCTAAGGCACATAAAATCATTCAAGGAATATATTTTATGTAAGATGATATGATATGTACCCTCATCCCTCTTATTCTAGGGTAGGTTTCGGTGGAGTTTTATATCCTCCCCTCCTTAGAAGAATTTCGTCCCAAAAGTCAGTGCGTATCTTTCTCTCTAGTTGGGATATCTCTGCTTCATCCATTCTTCTGTTTCCTACGTGGCATCTTATATACCGGCTTGCTAAACTTCGAATCCAAACCCATAGTTATTTGAACTTTGCCCAAGATTGCGTTGTAGACCTCGGATCTCGGTCAGAGGCGAAACTTGTGGGTACTTCATGCAACATTACTATTTCCCAGTCATATGTTTGCGCTAACCTTTTCATAAAATCCCTTATACTTACAGGGATAATTTGCACTATCTTTGCTAGTCGATTAACCCGTACCCAAATGGCTTCTTTTTAGGTATTTGACATAAGCAAATCGGTGACAAATTCTGTCGCTACCACCTCCCATTTCCATTTTGGTATTGGCTATGGTTGTAATAATCCAACTGGCTTCTTGAGTATCGTGATGCTCCCATAACACTTTCACATTTGGTATCTGCTTATTTTGAAGAGTCTTGATGCTTCAATTTAGAATCTTAATCGACTTCTCTATGTAACCTAAATCAGGTTACAATTGTAAAGACTCGTCGTTAAAACATGCTTTGGATCAGGATCACACATCTTTAGCTGAGATACATGAAACGTGTCTCGTAATCTCAACAAAATGTCTGGTTAGTCCAATCTATAGACGATAGTTCCATCTTTTCTTACTATCATTCACATAGCTTTTGTACCGACTCTTAGTCGCCTTTAGTCTTTCTCTTGCTACTTTTACCTTGTCCGCCTTTCCTAGAACACAAACTTCATCGGATTTGATAATTTGACTATCTTCCATTTATCCCTACTATAATTGTACTTGACATGTTTGGCTTTGCATCGCTTTATATAGGCCCATCCCAATAGAAGATCGGTATTTGCTATTGCAGGCCTATTTCAATACGGCACGCTTTCAGTCCATTTATCAACAAAGTCCTGCATACATGCCCTAAACACATCCTTCATTATCTAAATAAGTCTCTTCAACTAACTATCAATTTTAAGGATACGCTACAATATAGAACTTCCAAGTTAATCCCATTATCTCTAGGAACTTTGTCTAAAATCTTGTAGCGAACCTAGGATCCCACTTAGATACAATACTTAATGACGTCCCATGCGGCCTCTATCTTGGCTAGGGCTACCTTAAAACTGGCCTTGATTACTTCTCATTCCAGAAATAGAACTATACTCAACTAAACTTGAACTTTCCAAACTTAATAGAAATTTATGCTGTCTCCACTTTCTAACACCAGTTTCAACTATTCCACGTCCTTCATGGCATTCAAAATACATAGGTATTGTAATAAAAGTCACCCCAAAATTATCAAAGAAGGATTAAAAGCTTATGCATCTACTCCACAAGCATTAGAGCCTTTGTCAATCAATATGACATCACAACTTATCCTTAGTACCTCTTCCCCCATTGTTAGTCACAATCTCAAGTATATCTTCTTCTCAAATTCACACATAATAATATCCTTATCTTAAGTCTAACTTAGGAGTAACCATATATATCTTTGATGACCAAACTATCCAATATTCTCTGGTCTATACATAACTTTAAAATTCCAACCTTTTCTTATACCATTACTACTGGGTCTCGTAGGCTGCAACACCAGGCTAGATATCTTTAGTACTACTTCAACAATAGTTTATGAACCTTTGGTCCTAGCATTATGCTCTACACTTCCTTCACCTTACCTCTTCTAAAATTTAATCATACCCATCTGATCCCTAAAACTGTATTATTCTCTCTCTATAACCAACTTAACTCCTTACTTTGACAATCAATCCTTGTCTAATATGCTACCTTAATCCTCAAAAGAAAATAAGTTAGATTCTTGATAAATTTTACTTCTTCAACTAAAATTTCATCTCGCAAATCAAACCTGTAGTTCCCTACTTCCTGGCATGATGAGGAATGCTTAAACAATTAATAAGAAAATCTAGAACTATTTATAGTTGATAGATTCAACTCTTGTGATCTAGCCTAATACTACTCAAATGAATAGAACCATATGCAATTTATACAGGCTATGCAAAACAAAGACCAAAGAGGATATTCTTTCATGAGAAATAAAAAATTAACCTAGTACCACGATTGCATCCGATCGGATGTCCTCTTTGCTCAACCAACTTGGTCATAACCTATGGCTTTAACTTATTTCCTCTAATAACTACATTTCCTCAGCTGGTTGAATTTAGTGGTAGGGTCTTAATCGGGCCCATCCAACCGCCACCTTAGGAGATTCCTTAAGTTCTATCTCCTGCTTTTTTTCGTACTCTTTTCTCACATTTGGCTGCGGGTGCTCTGCTGGCTCATCTTCAAGTGTTGAAGGGTTTCTGACATGACCATTTCTGCCTCTTGCTACAATTTTACGTCTAGGTGCCATCTTCAATCATTATCATCATAATTATAGGTCGACAAATGCATACATTTGAATGCAAACATATAATGTAAAGATACTATTTATAACTTTTGCTCACTTATCGAACATATGAGAGTATTTTTTTTTTCTTTTTGAAAGAAGTGAAATACTCAAAAGTTCTATTCAAAATAAATCATACTTTGACACAAGGAAATTGGATATCATAGCTGATACCTTTATAGGAATCAGATACTCATAGGGAAGAAAGTAAATAAAGCATTGAACTCAAAAAACAGATTCCCTAATCAGCAAATTGCATCATAAGTCTTCTTGTTGCTCTAGACGTCACTCGAGCAGTCGAAAATAAATTCTTTGAATATCATTTTCTTCTCTTCTTGTAGTCTATTCCCAATTTGAACCCAAGTATACAACCATTAGTTCCACTCTTCCAAGAACTTTCCTCATTCTTCCATTTTCCCTTGTCTTTCGCCCCTAGGAATGACTCTGGAAGTGCTCTTATACCCGGGGTGAGTCTATCATTCTGACTGGGTCCATCATTACCAAACTCCTCAAAGTTAAAGCCAAAATAGGTAATGTCAAATTCTCCTATTTGTGGAATCTGAGAAGGCACAACTGCCTTTTTCTCCTCCTCCTTATCAGACTCTTCCATCCCCCCTTCTATTTTACTCTCAGAATCATCCATCTCTTATTCTCTCTCATTGTTAGCATCACTCAGTTCCGCACCTCCCTCACTATCTGTATCACCCATCTCCTCTTCTCTCTCATCACTAAAGTCAAGTTCAGGAGCTTCTTCCTCAGCCTCGCTATCGAGACTAAATCAACCATGGGTATGGGAGGGTCTACTGTTTGCACATTCTCAACTCCTTCTTCCTTCTTGGGTAACTTTAGTTTAGCATCCTCGACTAACATCTTCTCTTCCTTACCATCATTTGGCACAATAGGGTTGGAAACCTCAATCTCCATCTCACTGTCACTACTCTCTAATTCAAACTAATTTGACCCAGTTTTGGGTCCCATGCCTGAAGAGGATAGGTCCACTACAGGAACTAGAACAGGTGTTCTACAACGTATAAAAGGCCAATCTCGGGTAACCGATGCGAATCTCGTAACCGTCCTACAAATAGAACATATAGATTAGCACTAGAGATTATAAAACTTAATGTAGTAAGTAAATCCAAATATTATCAATTGCTGCCTAAACCTAAGCTTTAATACTACTTGTAACACCCTACTACCTACGTACCCCAAAAGGGGCGGCAATGTCGCCCCGTTCTAGTGACAAAGGGGTCTTTATAACTAGGTAAAAGAAAATATAAAAGGAAATAACTTAATAATAAACCTATTACAATCCCAAAACAATGCTTATACACGCCTTAAAATAAATAAATGGAAACTAAATCATCTAATAAATAAATACATCAAATAAATCTTCCAAGCTTATGGCAGCATAAGCAAATCGACCATCCCAGCAGGATTGATCTGAAGACATGATGTAAAAGTTGTATGAAATATTTTCCAGTAAGTCCTGTGTGTGCTCATGGAATTTAAGGAAAAATAGTTCATGTATGCAAGTTTTGAACAAGTCATAATAAAAAGTCTGCAAGTTCAGAAATTTATCTTTGAACACTGAGTGGTGTTTCATCAGCATTTGTAAAGTAAAAATACTGAACTTGAAATGAAATAACCATTCTAATAAAGTTGACTATGAAGCCATGCATAATGAATGGATGTGGCACCACACTTTGTACACCATGTCAAGAGAACAGTTAGGATGCCACACTTTGTGCATGCTGATACAAAGTGGGTGTACGGCCCATCGGTGAGATACTCCTTCATCTCTACACATAAATTTATCGGTTGTCCGCTTCGAAAATAAACAATCCACCTGAACTGTATTGCTAGCTTGAACCAACCTGACCAACAAGAACTATCATCTTGCCTAGATAGAGTTCAACCCTCAGAGGTGGCCTCCTACTAAGAGACTTACCTAACCCTTTAAAGACTAGTCCTAGTAGTCTACTCTTATTGAGTACTTGATGTTATGTTTATTCCACTTGGAAAATGTAAAATCAATAAAGAGCTTTCTTTGGAGTAGCAGTTATGGTTTTCAAACAACTTTAGGTAAAATTTTGTTTAAGGAAAATTTATTTTTTTGCTCGAAGAATTTATTATTTTATTTTAGAAGAAGGAATATATTGTCCATAACTGCATCTCAAGGTACATCTTTCATGACAATCAGTGCATTCGTCTTGCAAAAATGCATTTGTTCACAAAAATCTTTATGCGAGGACTTATTTGATCTTTTGCTCTTCTTGGGTAAAAAATCCTTCCAAAGTAAAAATCAAGGCAACCTAACCCCGCTTAGGGTAAATACAAGATATAAGTCTAGCATCCAAACAATACCTGCCTTAAATAAATAGCTCTTAGGTCAACTAGCTACAACAACATCGAGCTATAACAACAATGCCTTAAGCTTTAACACTAGTTGACAAAGTATTTTATAAAACAAAATTAGTTTGATAAGTTCAAATAAATAGGTGTTACAAATAATAAATAAATAATAAATTATAATATTAACTATTTACTAACAAATAACAAATAATGAGTAATATAAAAAAAATTAGTAATCAATAACAAGTAATAACAAATCCTAAGTAATATTGGTAATAAATAATCATTAAATAATAATATTATAAATAATAAGTAATATTAATAATAAATTATACTCAATTTTAATTAATAAATAACTAATAATAAAAAATAAATAAAATTTCCAATATAAATAATATTTACGAGTGTAAATGAAAATTTTAGTAGGGCAAACTAACAATAAAATGAATATAAAAGACGTTTGATATTAATTAATTATAATATATTCTTTTTTATATTTAATAAAAATATTCTATTTATTTATCTAATAAAATAATAATATTTAAATAATCTCTAATTTTGAAACTACCTAGTATTTTTTGAATTTCGTAAATTAAATTAAATAGTAATATTAAATATACTAATAATAATAATAATGATAGCAAGAATAATTCTAAAAATCACAAATGTAGTTCTTACAATAATTTTATTGCTAGAGAAAATTCATGTATATATTCATACACACAAGGATTTAACAAATAACATGTCAATCTATCCAAAATTGGACTTGAATTAACATATATTACCACAAGGATAGTATTACACTATTACACTAGTAATAATTTTTAGCATAATATTTGATGGCTAAATTAACAACAAAAAAGCATAAGCATGGCATAGGTAGCAACAATCAAACTAACTCCCGCTAATGATATATGAACTCATAATAGAAATCTACTCCCAAGTTTAACATTTTCACAAACCAAAATTTCATATACTTCATGCAATAGCCTTAAACCCACTCAACCTCCAAATCATATAATCACTATCTTCATATGATATACAGATCTCTATCATGCTTCCAACAAATCTACAATCCAACTACGTCATTCTGTCGATCTTGAGTTCAAAATAAATAATAGGAGTTATATTTAAAATACCTGTTTGATGATGGTTGATGTTGAAGATCTTGTTTGTCAACGGAGACCCTCGAGTGCTTGATGGCTTAAATGATCCAAAATTGTCCAAGGTTGATCACCAATATTTCAACCAAGAGAGAGGGAGAGAGTGAGAGGAAGAAGATAAGAATATATAGAAGTTGAAGAAAAGAAGAAGAACAAGAAGATTGTTCCTATTTTACCTTTTTATTGTTCTTCGAATCTTGAACAAAAAGGGTGGTTTGGTCCACTTGAAGGTTTAACTTTGTGTGTTTTGGTGTTATAAGGTACACTAGAGAAGAATATAGGTTGAATACTATGGGTTTAGAGAGTTTGGGAGTGATTGGAGATGTTTAGAAGTGATTTATGCTTGAAGATGTGTAGTGTGTGTTCTTGGTATTTTTGAGAGAAATTATGAGAGAGTGATTCCGTGTGTATGTGTGATGATGGTTGAATGGCCTAGCTTAGGGGAGGCTTTCAGTTATCTAGGAAGAAAAGTCAGAGTTTTAGCATTTTCAAAATTCAAATTGAGGGGAAGATGGAGATGTTTGAGGTATAAGATTGGGTTATGGTGTTTGCTCTTCGAAGGTTTCTTGTCCTTCAATGGTGTATGGCTGAACTTGCTTGGTTTGATCATAGAATGGAGAATTGTTCCAACTTTGGGCCAGACGAAAATGGCTATGGAATACAGAGGAATTTCTGGTTTTGTTATCTTGCTAGGTGAGTGTTTAATGGAACAAAAATCTAGAATTTAATTTGTAGTTTGAATAATTTTGAATGGGGTGAAGATAGGAGTGTTTTGAGGTATGTTAATGGAGTCCTAATGATCAAAGTAGATGGAGAAACTAAGGGGATCTTTCCATGGCTGCATTGTGGATGAAACTTGATGAAGTTTGATGAAGAGATTTGGCCTTAGCATTGATTAGACAAGGCTCGAAAAAAAATTTTGGAATTGAAGTATAAGAACTCTTAGGATTTGAAATGGTTTTGTGCAGGCTTTTTGGTCTTCTTTGGAATGGTTTTACAGCTGGGTTTTAGGGATGTTTGAAGGTCCATTAATGGTGGTTTTCTAGCCATCATCTCTAAGAATAAAGGTGACAGTTTCTGGTGTTCTTGAGCACCAACGAATAGCTCAATATTCATGTTCAAAGGCTACTTGTTTGGTGCAGTATGTAAGGTTGTGAAAATCCAGGGCATTTCAGCCTTCTTCTTCACACAAGATGGTTAGTTCTTTGCAATAATTAGATAGAGAAAGGTGGCTACAAATTTTGAAAACCAGCTTTGAAGAAAATCTGAAAAATTTTCCAGTTTTTTACCAAAACAAGAACAAGAAGAAGATGAAGTTCTTGAAGGAATAACTATGGTGATTTACTTAGAACATCTTCCTATTCTTCCTTCACATTTTTAGCCAACTCCTATCCCAGAAGAACTGGAATTTTGAAATTCCAAGCAAGGTAATTATCCAAGAATTTTATGGATATAAAAATGAATTAAAGAATTAGGAATAGTTTAAATTCAAAGAGGTTAGGACAAGGCTTGCAAAAAAAAAAAAAAAAAAAAGAGGTAGATTAGAATTCTTTGTATGATAAGATAACATGGTTAAGATATTGCCATTGTGTCTTCCTTAAGATAACATTCCTATCTTTAAGGAATGTAAGAAAGAAGAAAATTCAAACATTGGTTAATGTAAATAGAAATAAAATTTAGGTGATGAGATTTGAATTCAAGACAGTTGAGATTAATCACAAATCTCTAACCTCTTAACCACAACAACTCTTGTTCTTATTTGTCAACCAAATCTTCTTCTTATCTAAGCCTCATGCCATCTTCCTATTTCGACCTCAAGTAAAATTATCTTTTTACCCTTTCTACTCAACAAGCACAAATAAACCTTATAACCCATAAACCACAATTCTATGGCACACAAAATCATTCAAGGAATATATTTTATGCAAGATGATATGATATGCACCCCATCCCTCTTACTCGTAGGATAGGTTTAGGTGTGGTTTTACAGGGTAACCCCAAATTCTCACGTGAGCTAACTTTGGTCTCTTACTAAAGAATAACACAAATGGGGTAGTGTCAACCGTTTTTTACGAAACTCTGTTTAGAATTTAAACAAAAGTCTGTAGTGCGTACTCCCAAAACGATTTCGGTAAGTCTGCACAAGCTATTATGGTTAATACCTTGTCTAGAAGGGTTCGATTCATTCTTTCAGATACACCATTATGTTATCTTGTATATGGTGGAGTCCATTAAGATAATATATCCCATTATCTCTAAGGTAACCTTGAAACTCTTAACTTAAGTATTCACCTTCTTGATTAGATTTTAGAGTCTTAATACTTTTCCTAAGTTATTTCTCTACTTATTCTTGAAGTTTTTGAACTTGTCAAAGGCCTCAAATTTGTATTTTATTAAATACAAATACTCATATTGTGAATAATCATCGATAAAGGTTATGAAATAGTTATAAGCTCTTCTTGCTTGTATAGATATTGGGCCACATATATCAGTATGTATGAGTGTTCTAATAACTTTTTAGCCATTTCTCCTTTTCCAGAAAAAGGAGTTTTAGCCATTTTACCAAAGTAAACATGATTTGCATATGGCATATGATTCATAATCAGATGACTCTAAGTCACCAAGCTTGTGTAATTTAGAAATGCGATTCTTATTTATATGGCCTAAACGGTGATGCCATAAGTAAGATGAGATTGAGTTATCTATCTTTGGTTTCTTATTATTTATATTGAGAATTAGATTATCCATGTCTAGAACATATAAACCATTAACCAAAGTTGCAGAACCATAATGTATCATTCAATGAAAAATAACAAGATTTATTCGTAAAAATTAAATAGAATCCATACAAATAGTCTAAACAAGTAACTAAAATAATGTTTTTCAATAAAACTAGTACAAAATAACAATTTTGAAGTTCTAAAACTAATCTAGAAGGCAACTGTAGGTCATAAGTCCCCACAGTAAGTGCAACAACCTTTACTTCTTTTGTAGCACGTAGGTCCAAATTACCCTTCTCAAACCTTCTACTGTCCTTTAGTCCGTACAAGTTATTGCACAGATGAGATCCATATCTAGTATGCAAGACCCGTATCATATTTCTAAAGGTAGTATTTATCTTAATAAAAAAATATACTAGGAGTAGAAATAGAAGTCCTTGCAAGATTCTTCTTCTCCTTCTTATTCTTGACGGTCTTCATATAGGCTTTACAATTATGCCTCCAATAGCCTATCTTGCCACAGTGAAGACATGGGCCTTTGGCATCTACCTCTTTCTTCTTTATGCCACCGTTGGGCTTAGTAGGAGCCTTCTTCTTCTTCTTAAGTACTTTCTTCTTAGAAGAGGAAAATTCTACCATCATGACTGTATTGGATTATTTCTTCATGGACAATTTCGTAGTCTTGAGAAGATTGATCAGCTCGAGTATAGTGGACTCAATCTTGTTCATTTGGTAGTTAATCACAAATTGTGAAAAACTACTTGGCAAAGATTGTAGAATTAAGTCAATACTTAACTTATTGTCCATAACAAACTCGAGTGATCCTAGTTTCTCAATTAAGCCCAATATTTTCATCCTATGAGTAGCCATAGAAAACCCTCAGCCATCTTAGAACGGAATAGTTGTTTTACGATCTCATATCTCTTTGTTCTAGCTTGGGCATCAAACAACTCTCAAAGATGTTAAATGATCGAGTAAGCATCCATATGCTCATGTTGTTTTTGCAGTTCAATGGTCATTAATGCCAACATCGCATAGGATGCCGTGTCCTATCCTTTTCATGATTTTTGTGGACAACAAGCTATTAGCATGAGCACTTAAGTTAGTGGTGGTGGCATAGGAGCATCTAGCACGTAGAGCAACTTTTTCAACTTGAGAACTATTCTCAAGTTTTTGTACCAGTCTAAAAAGACTTAGTAAGTTTAGTAGTTTCCAAGATGCCACATAAATTTAGGTTGATTCACATGATGCAGATGGCCTAGATGTAAATATAGAGAAATTAGAAAATTGTATATACATATGTAATCCAAATAATTAGGTCTTTAGTTAAGTGTATTATTATTTCACTATTTTACTCAAACTAATAGCCCCTACTATTGATTTGAGAATGCCTGTTGGAAGCTTTCCCAGTGGACCAATATCTAAATTTCTGAAGAATGACCCTGGGTTTGCCCAACAAGGCACCCTTAAGTTCAATGGTAAGTATACAATACTAATTACATAGAATATAATTACCGGATCAATGAGTGATTAACATCTTTTAATCTTAAAAGCTTTTAAGCAAACCTAACCTTGCTTCTAATTTTCTTTATGCTTGAATTAGCCCAACTGGGATAAAGAAATTAGTTAAACCTAACTCATTAATAAGGAATTTTATTCCCTAGCTTAAACATGCCCGATGTCAAGTAGGCTTGGGTTAGTCTTAAAGGATCACAGAAAAATTAAATACGCAGTGGAAGACAACAAATTAAAATTTTTTCCAAGCCAAAGTCCAGGAGTACTTGCTTCTAGGGAATTTTATTTCAATAACTGGAGTTGGATTTGGATTTGATGGTGCTTGTTGAACTGGAACATTTTCTTGTTCCATGGGAACACCAGTTAATCATCGGCTCATTCGCACCAAACACTAATCACGTATGCTAGCTCCTGACCTTGCAGAGTATTCTCTAACCTCTATGGACGTCTACCGGTGAAAATAGAATTAGGGTGAATATTATTGGAAGAAAAATGAAAGAGCTAAACGTTAAAAGGAAAAATAAAGGGAAACGGAAAAAGAAAAAAAAAAAAAACGGCAGCCTTGGTTTTGCTAAGGGAAAAAAACGGAAGCCGCTTTTTCATTTTTTGAAAGTTGACCATGAAGGATCGAAACAGAAAACATCAAAGAAAGTGTAACAAAAAAAATTTCAGTTTTTTGAGCCACATCTTAGAGAGTGTACTTACTTTTCTTTATTGGTTGCGGATTAACAAACAAAGGGCCGAGCTATACTAGAACTTACATTGGAAGGGGAAAGGGAGGTGTTTGCAGTTCAACCAGTATTCCCGCCAATCTTCTACTCTTACGCATCAAGAGTCTCCAAACTTCCTTTCTTCATTTTTCAGAGTATGACTCTATCTTACTCTTGGGTGAGCTTAGTGAAAACTCCTTCTTTGGATAATCAAGATACTCTCCAAAAGAGAAAGAAGAAAAGTACATGGAACAGAGAGTGAGAGGTAGAGATGGCACACCAGAGAGAATAAGAAAATTAACATCGTTATTTTTTCTTCTCCTTTTTTCTTAATTTTGGCCAGCGTCAGGGCTTCCTCAAGCCTTAATGGTTGAAATTATCAAGCCCTACTAGGCTTGGTGCTGTGCTCATAAATCAGTCTAAGATTGACCCAATCATCGTAATTAATTAATTAATTATCTTTTTCTAGGCTTCATTAGATACTAAAAACTAATTAATTAAATATAATCATACTTTTAATATATGTCAACATATATCATCCCAATTAATTAATTTATTCCAGCCCAATTCTCTTAATTAATTAATTATCTTTTTTGGGCCTTATAAAACCCTAGACTAATTAATTTATTCTAATTGGACTCTTAGAATAAATTTTATTCTCTTCTATATAATTATCCATTAAGCTTAGATTATGTCTAAACAACACCAATGTAACTTCAGCTACTCCAGGGACCAAGAGATATATTATTCATGGGGACTAAAATGACTAAAATACCCTTATTATTAAATAGCTACATTTTACCATTTCAAATATTCTCATTTATCACTATATGAAAATATTAACCCCAGGAATAATATTGCTAAAGTAATGTCTCCAACCTACAGGTGAAATGATGGAAATACTCCTCTATATAACACCTATCAATGAGACAGGATAAATGTACTAACACCCATCTCAAAGACATCTACCATCCCTTAGATCTATAGTTTGAGAATCCATGACTCATTTGAATGTACTTGCTCATCATTGGAATCTACTTAAAAGCACACATTCTAGAGTCACATTCCCAGGGCCTTAGATTATTAGATTATCCCAAAAAATCACAAGAGGATGATTTAACTTCACTAATTGAAGCATAGAAATTCTGTTGCATGAGTTTGTCTTAACTAACTAGAGCAATACACCCAACATACAAGGATATTGATCTCACAAAAGAAATCTCACCCAACATACATCAAAGTGTAAAACCTTAACTTCGTCAGGCCACCAACTCATACTCAAGTATGAAGGTATCCATCTACATTGTAGCAGTAATAGTTTATTCTCTATAATTATAGTACTTTAAGAGAGACCACTACTACATGTCTAGTTCTCTGTATTTGAAATATGCTTATGCCAATGATGTGAGTGAACTACTCACTAATTTAAGGTAAATCATTCCTCATTGGAACTCACGGCATAATAGTCTTACCTTGATGAAATGCCCAGTTCCAGCGATCGACTAAGAACTCAATTTCACTTGTATGATAAGTACTTATGGTCTATACCTTACTGTGAAGAGTGACCCAATAAATAGACCATTACTTGTCATACTTGGACCTTAAATGTGTAATAATATAAGAAACAAATTAAATTAATTGAATAAACATTTTATAACAATATGTTTAAACAGAATACATAGTCTTTGAGGGCATACTTTCCAACAATTTCCCACTTGCACTACAAAGACTAAGAAAGTCCACAAGTGCCTAGCACTATGACATCTAGGTGTTTGCGAAATAGCTTTTCTATCAATGAATTGGTAAAAAGATCTACCAGATTGTTGACAGAGAAAATCTGATCGATCATAATCTCCTATTTTTGGATGAACTCTCGGATGAGGTGATACTCCCTCTGTATGTGGTTGCCTTTCATATAGTTTTGAGGTTCCTTCTATTGTGACACCGCTATAGTGTTTTCACAATAAATCGTGATAGACTTGTCCATGTGCTATACTACTCCAAGTTCTATGAAGAACTTTTGGAGCCATACAACTTCTTTAGAAGCTTTTGAAATAACAACGTACTCAGCTTCATTGGTAGAATCAGCAATGCAGGATTACTTGATACTTCTTCATGAAATAGCCCTTCCAGATAAACTGAAGACATTTCCACTGGTGGATTTTTTTTTTTCATCTTTATTTGCCTGGAAGTCTGAGTCTATGTAATTGGTAGAAACCAAATCATCAACACGATATACATGCATATACTCTCGTTTTCTAAAGATATTTGAGAATATACTTTACAACATGCCAGTGAGCTTCTTCTAGGTTTGACTGATATCTACTAACCATACCTACTGCAAAATAGATATCTGGCCTAGTACAAAGCACAGCATACACGAGATTTCCCACAACCGAAGTATAAGAGATCCTACTCATTTTCTGCTTGCTTTCCAGTGTTTGAGGACACTATTTGGAAGATAAGGATAATCCATGTCTAGAGGGTATGATAGCTCCTTTACACTGATCCATGTTGTACTTGACCAATATCTTGTCAATATAAGCAACTTGGGATAAGCCTAACATAATCTGCTTCCTATCTTTAAAAAGCTTAATACCCCAATTGTAGCTAGGTTTTCCCATATCTTTCATGCTAAATTGACTAGATAGCTAAACTTTAATGGATGATAATATCCCTACATTATTTTCAATGAGTAGAATGTTATCTATATAAAGTACCTAGGAAATCACTTTGCCACTATCTGATTTCCTATATACATATGGTTCATCTACGTTTTGAATAAAACTATAAGCTTTCACAGTTTCATCAAAACATATGTTGCATGCTCATGACGTTTGCTTAAGTCCATAGATAGACTTATTAAGCTTATAGATCATTTGTTCTTGACCTTTAGCAAACCTTCTGGTTGGGACATATAGATGTTTTCGCTAAGATAGCCATTTAAGAAGGCCATCTTGATATCCATTTGCCATATCTCGTAGTTATAATGACATGCGATAGCTAAGAGAATTGGGATAAAATTAAGTATGGCTACCGGTGAAAAGGTTTCCTCATAATCGATCCCATTTTTCTGAGTATAACCTTTAGCCACCAACCTTGCTTTATAGGTTTCAACATTTCCATCCATACCTCTCTTCCTCTTGTATGCCCACTTACTCCCAATGGATTTTTTCCCATCAGGTGTAGTGACAAGATCACAGACTTGATTGAGGTATATGGACTCAATCTCAGCATTCATGGCATGCTGCTATTTGTCTTCATTAGTATCAATAATGGCCTCCTCGTATCTAGGAGATCTTGTTCCTGACGATTAGAGACTAGATCATATATCTCTCCGGTCCACCTTTTTGGAGCTCTTGTGATCCTCCCACTACGATGAGGTTCAGATTGTATAGGAACATCCAGTGGTATTTCTCTTAGTTCCTCAATTGGGGTGTTACAAGTACCTAAAGTTAAATCAGTGACCTACTTCTCTTCAAACTCTATTCTACTTGAACCTGTGGTGGAAGTAACTTGTTTATCCTCTAAGTACCTAGCATTAGTACAAACAAGTACTTTATGCTCTTGAGGATGATAGAAACATCTACCTCTTGTTCCTTTTGGGTACCCAACAAAGTAGCATAACTCTAATCTTGGTTCCAACTTACTTTTTTTTGTCAGCTCATAAGTTGGACAACTCCATATCTTGAGATGGTTCAGACTTGGTTTCGTCTAGTCCAAATTTCTTAAGGTGTCCTAGGTACTGATTTGGAAGGTACAAAATTCAAAATATATGCCGTTATTTCTAAGGTATATCCCCAAAAAGAAATAGGAAGAGATGCATGACTTATCATGCTTCTGACCATTTCCATCAAAGTTCTTTTTCTTCTCTCAGCTACTCTATTTTGTTGGGGAGTCCCAGGCACAGTTAATTGAGATACTATGCCATGATATACCAAGTAATCCTTAAACTCACCGAGGAGGTACTCTCCAATACGATCTGAACTCAAATTTTTAATTAATTTACCTGTTTGACACTCCACTTTAGTCTTAAACTCTTAGAAATTATCAAAAGAGTCAGACATGTGCCTTATCAGATAAATATAACCAAAATGAGTGTGATCATCTATGAAAGTGATGAAGTACTTGTAGCCTCCTCTAGCTGGTGTAGTCATCGGACTACAAACAGCCTGATGGGATTTACATATCATAATAACGACTACTGTGGTAGAAAATAAGAAATCCAAGCCCCATGATCACAAGCATGTGATTTAAAATAGATTTAACAAGTAACAAAGGTAACGGCTTTACCTTTTATTTGAGTGTCTGAAAACAAAAGTTTTTCCTTCTTATCTGACGATTGTGGCGCAATCCAACAATCCCCTTGACGATAATGGATCACAAACAGGTTGATTGTTGCTCCTCTGTGATCACAGTATGCAATCCAACAGTAGTCTACACGAGGGTCACTCTCAAACGCACTAAATCTTCTGTGCCAACAGAAAAAAATCAGGCGGCTAGGATTTTTAGCTTTTCTAAGAGAGAGAAAAAGAAGAAAAGGTTTTGGAGTATGTTGTTTTTCATGAATAGCTCATCTAATTAGGTATCGAGCATATGTCTCACATATATCCCGAAAGCCTACTGAAAACACGGTTACAAACTCCATCTGAGAATTCTAAAACAATTAGAATTCTCTAATTGTAATTGGAACCATTAAGTTCTCACATTTACAATTTGGCCTATAAATTATGACTAATTATAATTTGGCCACTACAACTTCTCTTCCTCGCAATTAACCCCATTATGTTATCAAATAACATCTTGAGCATATAATCCTTTATTATGTGTGACCTATTAGGTTTCGCAGTTAATTGGTAGTGAACATGGATTAATTCAAATGTTTTTGAGATTAATAATCTATAATTAATAAGAATTAATCATATTAATTGTAATCAGGATTAGATTATTAATTCATTAATTAATAAACCCATATTCAGCAGATCATGAGTGGTATTTAGCAATATATCATGACCACCCAAGAGTCTAGTAAGTCAAGTGGCTTGACATGAACCTTTTAATAACAAACTACAGTGCAATTAACTTATTTCACCATTCAATATCTGTGAAACCCCAGTCGGAACCAACCTTAGAGTAAGGGGGTTGGGATGCTATCATACTTTATTGCATGTTTAAATATATTTTTAAATGATTTTATGTGCTTTGGATTTGGGTTTTATAGTCTAGAGGGCTTGATTATGTTTATTGAGTAAGAAGGACAAAATGGTAATTTTTGCCTGAGGTAAAAATAGGGAGATAACTTGAGGATTAAATAGGAAAAATATTTTAGAGAGAAAATAAGAACAAGAGTTGTTGTGGTGTAGTGGTTAGAGCTTTGGAATTAATTTTTGAGGTCTTGGGTTTAAATTCCATCATTGGAGCTTTAGCATGATTAAATTTTATTTTTTCTTGGGAAGGGGTATTTTTGGCCTTAAGTGCTTTAGCATAGGGTAGAGGTGTTGTCCTAGGGGAGACATGATAGGAGTACTCTAATCCTATTCTTGTGCCCTACTAAAAAATTCCTAAGGGAATTCATTCATCCTTGATCTTTAGTTTTTTTTTTAATTCTCAATTCATTAGATTGGACAAATTTGTTCTAGCCAATTTCATACCAGAAATTTCAGTGAAGTGTTGTGGCTTTGAAGGTTTAAAATGTCTAAGGGAAAGACATCTTACGGACCGAAAATGTGGAAGAGATGTGGAAGGTTCCAAGAGAATTAATTCCCCTAGTGAGCCTTCTAAACTTCACTCTAGCTAGGTTCATTTTCCTTCATGTAATGAACTGAAAATTTTCCAGCTTCTTGTGCCTTCATGGTGTCGAAATTCTCAGCCATTATTCCCTCCCAAATGCTGCCAGAAAATGGCCCTTTTGATCAGCTTGAAATCAGAAATTTTCTGGTTAATTTCGAGCTGTGCAAAACTAGAAAAATTTCTGGTTAAAATCTCAGCTTTGGAGGTCTTCAACCAAGCTATTTTCTTCCAGTTATCTCCCAGCTCCTTAGCCACGCTTTTCCTCCATGAAGTAGGCTGGAAACTAGACATAAAAGACCTCTGAAATCTCCTTCAAACTCTCTACAACCTGGCTGGAAAATGGTAGCCGAAACTGCCCAGAAAAATTCCAGCACTTGCGAAAATCCTGTGCAGAATTTTTCCAGCCTTGTTTCCACTTCAGCCATGTCCGAAATCTTCCTCATCTTTCTGTTAAAACCACTCTTAAACAGCCATGAACTGAACTCCATTGTCTTCCCCAAGCTTCTGCACGAAAATCAGGCATGGCTGCCCGAAAATATCTTCAATAAATCACTGCAATCATGCCTTGATTGGGTACCAAAATTCTAGCAAACTTAATTTAGCAACCTTCCATAAAATGTCTCTCAAATAACCAGACCTTCCCTTCACCATTACACTCCTTCTTTTCAGCCACCATTAACCTTCTTCAACAAGCTTTCATCCAGCCAAATCACAGAGCAATTAGTCTGCCATAGCAGTTCCAAAAAGCTCACCATTGATCAAAATATTCTTGCTATATTTTGTTTCCAAATTTGATCCCGAAAAATATTCTTTTAGGATTTCAACAACCAGTCTTTCCTTTTCCTTTCAAACAAAAAAAAAAAAAAAAATCATCTTCCTAAACTACACAAACAATTCGGCCACTGCACACACAGAATTTCAGTAGGCACAATCCAAAACCTCTCCATTCTCTTCAACCATCAAGCACACATAGAACACCAAGAACACCTACTCCGTTCTTTCGCCTAATACCTCTTCAAACTACTTCAAACTTTTCCCAAAAATTCCATATTTCATCTACTCACTGCCGTGAGTCCATCCATACCATTTTTAACATCAAACTCCAAAATTCAACTTGCTCTTTTGGATAAAAAATCAGAAATTTTGTGAAGGCTCAAGAACACCTTCAAGGTAGGTTTGTTCAAACATATGCATAAGAATGCTAATGGACTCTCTTCTTCTCTTCTCTCTCTCTCTCTCTCTCTCTCTCTCTCTCTCTCTCTCTCTCTCTCTCTCTCTCTTTCTTGGCCGAACACTCTCTTCTTCTTGGCCGAATGGTTCTTCACCAATGGCCATGCTTTCTTCATCTCCCTTGGACGGATTTAGACATCTAGGAGTTGAGATCCATTCGAAACTCCTTCAAGGTACTCATCAATCAAGAAAAACTTTTCAACCCTCCTTTTTAAATTCTAGATTCATGTCTCTAGGATGATATTTGTAGGAGATGGATTATGAATTGGATTTGAGTATGTATTGTTGTGATGAGTAGAGATTGAAGCATGAATAAAGGTATGTTTATGATGGAGATGGGATTTATGCATGAGTTGATAATCATGGTTGATTGTATGGTGTTTTTAGGGTTTAATGCATGTTTCCATGTCATAGGTAGTATTTGTGATCAAGTATACTAGAGATTATGGCATCTACGATGAATAGGATTTATATTCATGTATGATTATTGAAGCCATGATTATGTTTATGCTAGTAGAGGTTGGATCAATCATTGATAAATTTAGATCTATGCTTTTATTCATGATTTAGATGATTTGATGAATTGGAGGGAGTATATGTTCATAATTGTGGTTAGCAATAGAAATATGAACATGAACTAGTTGTCCCTAAGTTAATTTTATTTAATCAATAAAATATTTAATATTATAATTTTTGCTAGTAAATTCGAAAACCCTAGGAAGGTAGATTTGGATTATTATATAAGGATATTTTCGTCAAATAAATGATAGTTTTTAGTTCAAGAAATAAAATATATAGATATTATATATAATAATAATATCAAATAAAGCCTTTTATATAAATAACATAATAAGTAAAAATATTAATTTTGTAAGTCTTATATTCATAAATATCATTAAAATTTATTATCTTTCAATTATTATCTTTTAATCAAAACCTGTTAAAAATTATTTATTAGCTTTCAATCAAGACCCATTAAAATTTATTTTCAACCAATTTTAGTTAGCAATTAATTTCAAACAATTAATTATTAGTAAATCATTATTTTACCTAATACCACCTAGGACTCTTCATCAAATAAACTCTAAATTATTCTTAGCAAGAATTAAACCTTCAACTTATTAGTACCTATTTTCCAAAACACTAATTATTTTAAATATCAAATTCGACTTAGCTTATAAACCTTTTTATTTATTATTTGGCCTTAAAGCTTGGTACAGTATGATCATGGTAGTAGTGAGTTGAGTTAGTCTTATTTGTAAAAGTGAATTTTTGCTGGAGTTTGATTGTGATTTATATTTACCCCAGGCGGGGTTGGGTTAGCGATCGAAGATATTTATTTTATCTCGAGCAAAGGATCAGGAAAGTTCTTGCATATAACTTGATTGATGTAAAATGTTTATTATGGCAAGCCAAATGTAGAGTGCATAGACACTCATTTCTGTAAAGGCAATTGATGATTGACTTCTTTCTTATTTCAGTCAAATGAATTTTTTGAAAACCAATAAGCCGATTTATTCAAACTCAAAACTCTTTCTAAAACTGATTTTGAGAAAGACTTTAGAAACCCTTAATTGCCATTTTCTTGTGGAACTTTGTTTTGTTCATTTTTCCCATGTGGGATACGTTACATTGAGTACTCAATAAGGGCGGACTGTTAAGGCTAGTCTTTGAGGGGTTAGGGTAAGTCTCTCGGTAGGTGGCCACCTCTGAGGGGTAAGTCCTGCCTAGATAAAGTGTTAGTCTAGTAGGTTGTGCCGGTCCGAGCTAGCAGTTTATTTTTTAGTCAAGTAACTGTGTTCTGCCGGAATGGACACTTGGTTGTTGTTTGGGTATAGAGAAGGAGGAGTATCTTGCCCGGTAGGCTGATCACCTAACTTTTTTGTCAGTCTGCACAAAGTTTCGGCATTCTGACCGGTTATGGCGCCAAACGTGTGGTAAGCCTTGATCATTTCTTCTGAGTGGTTGATTTTATTGATTATGTATGGTTGGAAAAGCCAAAAACACCACTCTTGATTTTAACTAATGTTTATTGCTTACCAGTATTTCTCTTATAAAGATTTTATACTTTGCATTCACGAACTATTTTCACTCGACACTCCAAGCACACACAGACTTACTTAGATTTTTGTCTCATCGCCATTTTTACTATGATTTCAGGTCGATCCTGCTGTGGGGATGAGTGGCTAGATATTGCCTGCCTTGGAAGATTTTCTGATAATTTATTTTATGTAGTGCTTTGGGGAGATGATAGTTGTGAAACATCAGTCAAAGCCAACCTTAGAATAAGGGGGTTGGGATGCATAACATACTTTATTGCATGATTAAATATATTTTTATTTGATTTTATGTGCCTTGGATTTGAGTTTTAATATCTTGGAGGCTTGTTGGTGAATATTGAGTGAGAAGGGCAAAATGGTAATTTTTGCCTGAGGTGAAAATAGGGAGATAGCTTGAGGATTGAATAGGAAATAAGTAGCTAGTGAAAATAACAACAAGAGTTGTTGTGGTGTAGTGGTTAGAGCTTTGGAAATTAATTCTTGAGGTCTTGGGTTCAAATTCCATCATAGGAGTTTTAGCTTGGTTAAATTTTATTTTTGCTTGGGAAGAAATAATTTTGGCCTTAAGTGCTTAGAGTAGGGGAGTGATGATGTCCTAAGAGAGATATGTTAGGTGTATCCTCATTCTACTCCCTTGCCCTACTCGAATTTCCTAAGAGGAATTCATTTTTCCTTGACCTTTGATTTTTCCTTAGTTCTCAACTCATTAGTGTGATCAAGTTGTTCTAGTCATTTTCTTTCCAAAAATTTTAGTAAAGTGCGGTGATCTTGTAGGATCAAAATGTCGTAGTAAAAGACTTCTTATGGCCTAAAAATGTGGAAGAGTTGTGGGAGATTCCAAGGGGAAAAATTCCCCTAGTGAGCTTGCTGAAAATTCACTCTAGCTAGTTCATCTTCCTTCTTGGAATGAACTGAAAATTCTCCAGCTTATTGTGCCATCAAGGTGTCGAGATTCTTAGCTAACATTCTCTCCCAAATTCTGCCAGAAAAATGGTCTTTTGGATCAGCTGACAACCTAAATTCTTTAGCCATTTTCGGACTGCTCAAAGCTGGAGCAAAACCATGAAAAATTCCTGTACAAATCGCAACTTTGAGAGTCCAAAACCAAGCTGTTTTCTTTCAGATTTTGTTGGGCACTTTGGCCAAGTTTTCCTCCATGAACAAGGCTGGAAACCAGCCTTGAACACCTCTAAAATTCCCCTTCAAACTCACTGCAAGATGCCTGGAAAATGGCAGCCGAAAAAGCTGTCCAGAAATTCCAGCCTAGCGAAATTCTGTGCAGTCCAACTTGTCCAGCTTTGTTTCCTAATCTTCCTCCAGCCGAAACACCATCATTGTTTTGCATAAACCTTCCTCAAACCTCTAGTAACTGAGCTCCATTATTCCCCTTAAGCTTCTGCACGAAATTCAGACATGGCTGCCCGAAAATCTTTCCAACAAATCCCCGCAATTATGCTTGATTGATTACCAAATTTTCAGCCACCATAGTTTAGCAACCTTCCATAATATATCCCTCAAATAACCAGACTTTTTCTCCACCATTATGCACCTTGTTTTCTGCCACCATAAGCTTCCTTAAATCAGCTTTAATCCTACCAAAATGCTACTCAAATCAGTCAGGCATGGCAGACTTCCAAAGCTCTCTAATAATCAAGATATTCTAGGTTATTTAGTTTCCAAAATTGTTTTCTAAAAATATTCTTCAAGGATTTTAACAACTAACCTTTCCTTTTCCCTTCCAAATCAGAGAATCATTTTCCTAAACCCTACAGAAATTCGGCCAGCCCTAGTTCTCATAGAATTTTGGCAGCTGCAAACTACAATCTCACAAATTCCTCCAACCTTCAAGAACACACACTACACCAAGAACGCCTACTTCTTCCTTTCACCTAATACCCCTCCAAACCACTTCAAACCTTCTCTAAAATCTCCAGATTTGACCTACTCACTGCCGTGAGTCCATCAACACCATTTTTAACATCAAACTCCACAAATCAACTCGCTACTTTGGATCAAAACCAGAAAATTCTGTGAAGGTTCAAGAACATCTTCAAGGTAGGATTGTTCTAACAACTTCATCTTCTCCAATCTTGATATCTAGTGAGAATATATGTGAATAGACATGCTAATGGTCTCTCTCTTTCTCTCTCTCTTCCTCTCATGGCCGAAACTCCCTCTCTTGGCCGGATGGCTTCTTCTTCCATGGCCATGCTCCCTCCACCTTCCTTTGACGATTTTAGACATCTAGGAGTTGAGATCCATTCTAAACTCCTTCAAGGCATCCCTCAATCAAGTAAGTCCCTTCAATATTTCTTTTAAATTCTAGATTCATGTCTCTAGGATGATGTTGATAGTATGTGGATTGTGATAGGATATGAGTATGTATTGTTGAGATTGAAGCATGAATATATGTATGATTGTGAAGGAGATGGGATTTACGCATGGAAGAATTATATTGTTTGATTGAATGATGATTTGGGGTTTGATGCATGTTTCCATGTCATAGGTAGTATATGTGATGAAGTATGCTAGATATTATGTCACCATTGGTGATTAGGACTTATATTCATGTTGGATTATTGAAGCCATGGCCATATCTATGCTAGTAGAGGTTAGATCATGTCTTGATAAATTTAGATATATGCTTATATGCATGATTTGGATGATTTGATGAATTGAAGGATTGTATATGTTCTTGATTATGGTTAGCAATAGAAATTTGATCATGATCTAGTTGTCCCTAAGTTAATTTTTATTTCATGAATAAAATATTTAATAATATAATTTTGCTAGTAATTTCGAAAAAACCCTAGGAAGGGTAGATTTGGACTATTATATATAAGGGATATTTTAGTCAAGTAAATAATATTTTTCGCTAGAAAAATAAAATATATAGATAATATTTAAAATATTGAAATCAATTAAAGCCTTTTATGGAAATAGTTATAATTAGTAAAATATTTATTACTAAAAATTTAATTATTATCTTTTAATTAAAACCCATTAAGAATTTATCTACTATTGATCAAGCAAGACTCATTAAATTTAATTTTAACTAATTTTGGCTATAATTATTTTTTTAACAACTAAATTATTAATAAATCATTATTTTATTTATTACTACCTAGGACTCTTGATCAAATAAACTCTAAATTTTTTTTAACAAGATTTAGACTTTCAACTTATTAGAATTTATTTCCCAAACTATTAATTATTTTAAATATCAAATTAGGCTCAACTTATAAACCTATTTATTTATTGTTTGGCCTTAGAGCTTGGGACACTAGGATCGTGGTAGTGGTAAGTTGAGTTGATTTAAAATTGAGGAAGTGGATTGTGGCTTGGGATTGATTGTAGTTTGTTTTTGCCATGCGGGGTTAGGTCAGCTATTGGAGACCTATTGTTATGAGCGAGGATCAGGTAAGCTCCTGCATAAAACCTGATTGATGAAAAGTGTTAAATTATGGCAAGCCAAATGTAGAGTGCATGGACACTCATTTTTGTAAAGGCAATTGAGGGTTGTCTCCTGTTTTATTTCCAGTAAATGATTCATTTGAAAATTAATAGGCAGATTTAGTCAAACTCAAAACTCTTTCTAAAACTGTTTTTGGACAAAGATTTTAGAAACCCTTAATTGCCATATTCAAGTGGAACTGTGTTTTGTTCATTTTTTCCAAGTGGGATACGTTACGTTGAGTACTCAATAATGGTGGACTGCTAGGGCTAGTTTTTGAAGGGTTAGGGTAAGTCTCTCAGTAGGTGGCCACCTCTGAGGGGTGAGTCCTTCCCGGATGAGATGTTAGTCCAGTAGGTCGTGCCGGTCCGAGGTAGCAGTTTGTTTTATTTCAATCAAGTGATTGTGTTTTGCCGGAATGGACACCCGGTTGTTGTTGGGTATAGAGAATGAGGAGTATCTTGCCCAGTAGGCTGATCACCTACCTGTTGTCAGTTTGCACAAAGTGTCGGCATTCTGACCGGTTATGGGGCCCAACGTGTGATAACCTAAAATCATTTATTTCGAGTGGTTGATTTTATTGATTATGTATGCTTGGAAAAGCCAAAACACCACTCTTGCTTTTGACTAATGTTTAGCTTTTGCCAGCAATTCTTTTGTAAAGATTTCATACTTTGCATCCACGAACTGATTTCACTGAACATCCAAAGCACACACGGATTTACTGAGATTTTTGTCTCATCACCCGTTTTACCATGATTTCAGGTCGATCATACTGTGGGGATGAGTAGCTAGATTATGCCTGCTTGGAAGCTTTTCTGATGATTTATTTTTGTGTAATGTTTTGGGGAGATGATAGTGGATAAATTTTTATTATGGATTTGTTTTTGGTATTTTGGGATTTATTCTTGGTCTGATATTTATTTTGGGATGTAATACATTTTAATTTCAAGTATCATTTATTTTTCACTATTTCATTTGTGTGACCTAGTTATAAAGACCCATTGTCCTTTGGACGGGGTGACATCCCCGGCCCTGGTGGGCCTAGGTAGCGGGGTGTTACAAGAGTGGATAAATTTTATTATGGATTTGCTTTTGGTATCTTGGATTGTAATAAATTTTAAGTTAAAGTATTATTTTTATTCCGCTATTTTATTTGTGTGACCTAGTTATGAAGATCCCTTATCCTTTGGACGGGGCGACATCCCTGGCCCTGGTGGGCCTAGGTAGTGGGGTGTTATAAGTGGTATCAGAGCCTAGGTTATAGGAAAATATTGATAGTATATGTGTTATTCATTTAAGTTTAAATCTTTATCTTCCCTATCTTGTTGATGATGTAGGATGGTTAGGATGCTTAGGACCGCGAGGAAATGGCAACAGTGGCACCCGCCTATCCCTCTTTACCCGGAAGACCTTCCAATTCCCCAGCCTGCCCCTCAGCCAGTTATCCCTATGGAGGATAGCAGTGATGATGAGGTCCAGATTCCTGAGCTACCCCCAATCCCGGTGATAAATATAAGCTCTGACAGTGATGATGAGGTGATGGCAGTGGAGCCTATTCTCTACCCTTCTAGTCTCGTAGTGGACTTAGCAGTAGATAGTGATGACCCGAGGGAGATTGACTATGAGTCTCCACCTAGGCCTTCTTTCATTCCTTCTTCTAGCTGAGTTGAGCCCGGGGAGAGTTCTAGGCACCCGGGGAAGGAGCCAATGGAGGGGTTTGCCAGTGGGGTTGGGGTAGATTTTTCTAAGAATTTTGGGGGTTGGTTGTATGAGGCTGATGATGAGGATTAGAGGACTAGGAGTTATTTTGAATTAGATGTTTATTTATTTGTTGTTTTTCGAGAACTTTTATGTCAAGAATTTTCAATTCTGGTTTTTGTCAAAATTTTGGATTTATGCAAATCAATTTTGAAGGAGAATTTATTGGTAAATCTTTGGAACAAATTTGCATTTGATTTTTTTTTACTTATATCTGTCTATGAATGCATGTGCACCTAAAATGACTTGATTCTTGAATGCAAACACTTTTCATTTGGGGTGTGGTTTAGAATGGCATCCAAGCGTCGTGCAGCTTCATCAGGAAGAAGGGTTCTAGAAACCGATTATGAGGCACCAGAAGTCGAGACAGTTCAGATGCAATCACCCAACTGGGGTGATGGGAGTGGTCTGGATATGGAAGTGAGGTCTGAAATACTGATTGATGTGTCGATGGGCCAGGCATTAAGTAAGATGGCGGAGATTCTGCAAACTTTGACCGAGCGAAGGAACCCTAGGGGTGAAGATGAGGCCTTAGAGCGGTTTCTGAAGTTTCAACCGCCCGTTTTCCTGGGCAAAGCGGAGCAAGATTAGAAGGCAGAGCAGTGGGTTGAGCATATGGAGGACATATTCGCAACGCTCCAGTGCACTAAGGAGTGGATGGTTAAGTTTGTGGCTTTCCAGTTGAGAGAACCAGCTCGGGCATAGTGGCAGAGAGTTCAAGATGATTGGGAAATGAGTGAACAGGAATGGACATGGTCCAACTTTATTGAAGTCTTCTGAGCTGAGTACATCCCTCAGTGGATCGTGAAAAAGTGGGAGGATGAATTTCAGAATTTGAAGCAGGGGAGCATGTCAGTGGCTCAGTACGCGGTGAAATTCACTCAGCTATCAAAATACTGCCAGAGATTAGTGGATACCAAGCAAAATAGGACGAGGTAGTTCATCAAGGGACTGAGGCCAGAATTGAGGAGGGTGTTGGCACCTTTTCCGCCAATGGTCTATTCGGGGGCAGTGGACGCGGCTACCCGAACGGAAATTGAGGACCGCAGCAGGATGGCGACAAGGCCTTTCCAGCCGCCAAGGCAGCCGTAAGAGCACTTCCAAGGATAGCAATCTAACAAGTGCCCCGCCAATCAGCAGTGGCAGAACCGAGGAAAGTAAGCTCGGACAGCACTAGTGGGTCCTACCCAAAACCTTCTGACATGTCAGTAGTGTGGAAAGAAAGGCCACACTAAGATGAACTGTTGGTCCAAGGGTGGTGAGAGGAAATGTTATCACTGCGGCGACCCGAACCACCTGAGGAACACTTGCCCCAAGTTACATCGAGCCGGGCAAGGAAATCCGGCGCAGAATTCGGGGCCAAATAGAGCCAACACCATGGGAGCATCTGGGAGTGGAGCGCCGAAACTGCAAGTGATGGCCAATGTATTCTCCCTCAATAGAGACAAAGTTGGGACCGATGCAGCGGTTGTGGAAGGCACGTTTACTATCCAAGGACGACCCGTTATTGCATTAATAGATCCTAGCTCTACTCATTCCTATTTAAACAAGATTTGTGTATGTCATTTGGGTTGGGATAGAGTAGAGCCACCCTTTACTTTAGTGGTAAGCACACCTTTGGGGAAAATGGTGCAAGCAGATCGGTATGTGAAAAATTATAGAATTGATGTGGGGAGAAAAAGTCTAGAGGGAGATCTGATAGCATTGGACATTGAAGACTATGATTTGATATTAGGGATGGATTGGTTAGCCAAGCATGGGGCTAGGATAGATTGTAAGAATAAGTCGGTCCAGTTCGTTAGACCGAGTTGTAATGTGTTGGAATTTGATTGCAAGAGAGTAAAAGAATTAAAGTATTTGATAGCGGGGGCTAAGGCCCAGAAATTGCTGAAGCAAGGATGTCAAGGGTACCTGGCTTACGTGATAAACAAGCCGAAGGACCAGTGCACTCTGGAGGACACCGAAGTGCAAGCAAGGATTTTCCCGACGTGTTCCCAGCAGAACTTGATTCTTTACCTCCCAGCCGAGAGGTGGAGTTCACCATTGACTTAGTTCCGGGAGCGGAACTAGTATCGCGGACCCCGTACTGGATGGCACCGGTAGAGCTGAAAGAGTTGAAGGAATAGTTGGAGGAGTTAGTGAGTTAAGGTTATACCAGACCGAGCACGTCGCCCTGCGGAGCGCCTGTGCTATTTGAAAAGAAGAAGGACGGAACTCTGAGACTATGCATCGACTATCGGGTTTTGAACAACTTGACGATCAAGAACAAGTATCCCCTACCACTGATTGATGAGTTGTTCGATCAGTTGCAAGGATCCAGTTGCTACTCCAAGTTGGATCTGAGGCAAGGGTACTACCAAGTACGGATAAAAGAGGAAGATATCCCCAAGACTGATTTCAACACCAGATATGGACATTACGAGTTTGTGGTGATGCCGTTCGGGGTTGACCAATGCTCCAGCAGTATTCATGGACCTGATGCACCGAGTGTTCCGACCCTATCTGGACAAGTTTGTGGCGGTCTTCATCGATGACATTCTGATTTACTCCAAGAGACTGGAGGAGCATGCGGAGCATCTGAAACTCGTATTGGAGAAGCTTCGGGAGCACAAGCTGTACGCCAAGTTCAGCAAGTGCGAATTCTGGCTGGATAGTGTGGCATTCCTTGGCCATGTGGTGACCAAGGAGGGAATTAAGGTATACTTGGCAAAGGTCGAAGTGGTGTCAGACTAGAAGCAGCCAAAGAAAATCACCAAGATTCGAAGTTTCTTGGGATTGGCTAGTTACTACCAAAGATTTATCAAAGGATTCTTGACACTTGCATTGCCAATGACCCGACTGCTTAGGAAGGATGTTCCATTTGTGTGGAACGAGAAATGCGAGAAAAGTTTTCAAGACCTGAAGCGAAGATTGATGACAGCGCCAGTATTAAGTCTACTAGAGGAAGGGAAGCCGTGCGCGCTGTATACCGATGCTTCAAAGGAAGGACTGGGAGCAGTTTTGATGCAAGACCAGAAGGTGATCACTTACGCTTCTCGGAATCTGAGACCTCATGAAGTCAACTATCCCACTCATGATCTGGAGCTGGCAGCTATCGTGTTCGCCCTGAAGAAATGGTGACACTACTTGTACGGTGCCGAATATGAGGTGTTTACTGACCACAAGAGTCTGAAGTATATCTTTACTCAGAAGGATCTGAACTTGAGGCAGTGAAGGTGGATGGAATTTCTGGAAGAATATCGTTGCCCGATCAACTACCATCCCGGGAAGGCCAACATCATGGTAGACGCCCTGAGTAGAAAAGTTGGAATGGCTAGGCTTAGAGTGCAAGAAATTCAAGTGGTTCAGGATGTGTTGGACAGAAGGGTAGAAGTGCAAGAGAAGAGGATTATCATTAGCAATTTAAAGTTGGTACCAAATTTAAGACGGGAAATTGTTAAAGCTCAGCACAGCAACGCCGAGTTTCAACTTTTCAAGGACAAGGAACTCAAGCGGCCAGGTAGTAACTTCCGTCAAGATGAAGAGGGAGTTTTGCATTTCAGGGATCGGTTGTATGTACCCGGGGGCAGCAATTGAAGGACAGAATCTTGGAAGAGGCGCACAAGAGCAAGTATTCCATTTATTTGGGGGAAGTCAAGATGTACCAGGACCTAAAGAGAGCCTATTGGTGGCCTGGACTGAAGCGGGATGTGGTCAAGCGACCTGTCTCACCTGCCAGAAAGTCAAAGCGGAGCACAAGAAGTCAGCGGGACTATTGCAGCCATTTCCAGTACCGGAGTTGAAGTGGGAGGAGGTGACTATGGATTTTGTCACCGGACTTCCCATGTCAAAG